>JANJGN010004368.1:20000-27500 GCA_026770705.1 Isurus oxyrinchus | reverse complement strand
GGAGGAGGTTACAGTGATAGGGAGGGTGGTAGGGGCTGGAGGAGGTTACAGTGATAGGGAGGGGTGTAGGGGCTGGAGGAGGTTAGAGAGATAGGGATGGTTGTAGGGGCTGGTGGAGGTTACAGTGATAGGGAGGGTGGTAGGGGCTGGAGGAGGTTACAGTGATAGGGAGGGGTGTAGGGGCTGGAAGAGGTTACAGAGATAGGGAGGGGTGTTGGGGCTGGAGGAGGTTACAGAGATAGGGAGGGTTGTAGGGACTGGAGGATGTTACAGATTTAGGGAGGGGTCTAGGGGCTGGAGGAGGTTACAGAGATAGGGATGGGTGTAGGGTCTGGAGGAGGTTACGGAGATAGGGAGGGGTGTAGGGGACTTGAGGAGGTTACAGAGATAGGGAGGGTTGTAGGGGCTGGAGGAGGTTACAGTGATAGGGAGGGTCGTAGGGGGCTGGAGGAGGTTACAGAGATAAGGAGGGTTTTAGGGACTGGAAGAGGTGACAGAGATAGGGAGGGTTGTAGGGGCTGGAGGAGGTAACAGAGATAGGGAGGGTTGTAGGGGCTGGAGGAGGTTACAAAGATAGGGAGGGTTGTAGGGGCTGGAAAAGGTTACAGAGATAGTGAGGGCTGTAGGGGGCTGGAGGAGGTGACAGAGATAGGGAGGGTTGTAGGGGCTGGAGGAGGTTACAGAGATAGGAAGAGTTGTAGGGGCTGGAGGAGGTTACAGAGATAGCTAGGGTTGTAGGGGCTGGAGGAGGTTACAGAGATAGGGAGGGGTGGAGGGGCTGGAGGAGGTTACAGAGATAGGGAGTGTTGTAGGGGCTGGAGGGTGTTACAGAGATAGGGAGGGATGTAGGGGCTGGAGGAGGTTACAGAGATAGGGAGGGGTGTAGGGACTGGAGGAGGATACAGAGAAAGGGAGTGTTGTAGGGGCTGGAGGAGGTTGCAGAGATAGGGAGGGCTTTATGTACTGGAGGAGGTTACAGAGATAGGGAGGGGTGTAGGTTGTTGGAGGTGGTTACAGAGATAGGGAGGGGTGTAGTGTGTTGGAGGAGGTTACAGAGACAGGGAGGGGTGTAGGGTGTTGGAGGAGGTTACAAAGATAGGGAGGGTAGTAGTGGCTGAATGAGGTTGCGGAGATAAGGAGGGGAGTAGGGGCTGGAGATGTTTACAGAGATAGGGAGGGTTGTAGGGGCTGGAGGATGTTACAGAGATCGGGAGGGTTGCAGGGGCTGGAGGAGGTTACAGAGATAGGGAGCAGTGTTGGGACTGGAGGATGTTGCAGAGATAGGGAGGGTGTAGTGGTTGGAGGAGGTTACAGAGATAGGGAGGGGTGTAGGGTGTTGGAGGAGTTTACAGAGATAGGGAGGGGTGTAGGGTGTTGGAGGAGGTTACAAAGATAGGGAGGGTTGTAGTGGCTGGATGAGGTTACAGAGATAGGGAGGGGAGTAGGGGCTGGAGGAGGTTACAGAGATAGGGAGGGGTGTAGGGGCTGGAGGAGTTTACAGAGATAAGGAGGTGTGTAGGGGCTGGAGGAGGTTACAGAGATAGGGAGGGGTGTAGGGACTGGAGGAGGATACAGAGATAGGGAGTGTTGTAGGGGCTGGAGGAGGTTACAGAGATAGGGAGGGGTGTAGGGGCTGGAGGAGGTTACAGAGATAGGGAGGGGTGTAGGGACTGGAGGAGGATACAGAGATAGGGAGTGTTGTAGGGGCTGGAGGAGGTTGCAGAGATAGGGAGGGCTTTAGGGACTGGAGGAAGTTACAGAGATAGGGAGGGTTGTAGGGTGTTGGAGGAGGTTACAGAGATAGGGAGGGGTCTAGGGTGTTGGAGGAGGTTACAGAGATAGGGAGGGTGTAGGTTGTTGGAGGTGGTTACAGAGATAGGGAGGGGTGTAGGGTGTTGGAGGAGGTTACAGAGATAGGGAGGGTTGTAGTGGCTGGATAAAGTTACGGAGATAAGGAGGGGAGTAGGGGCTGGAGGTTTTTACAGAGATAGGGAGGGTTGTAGGGGCTGGAGGAGGTTACGGAGATCGGGAGGGTTGTAGGGGCTGGAGTAGGTTACAGAGATAGGGAGCAGTGTTGGGACTGGAGATGTTGCAGAGATAGGGAGGGTGTAGGGGCTGGAGGAGGTTACAGATATAGGGAGGGGTGTAGGGTGTTGGAGGAGGTTACAGAGATGGGGAGGGGTGTAGGGGGCTGGAGGAGGTTACAGAGATAGGGAGGGGTGTAGGGTGTTGGAGGAGGTTACAGAGATAGGGAGGGTTGTAGGGACAGGAGGGGGTTACAGAGATAGGGAGGGTTGTAGGGGCTGGAGGATGTTACAGAGGTAGGGAGGGTTGTAGGGGCTGGAGCAGGTTACAGAGATAGGGAGGGCTGTGGGGGCTAGAGCTGGTTATAGAGATAGGGAGGGTTGTAGGGGCTGGAGGAGGTTACAGAGATAGGGAGGGGTGTAGGGGCTGGAGGAGGTTACAGAGATAGGGAGGGGTGTAGGGGGCTGGAGGAGGTTACAGAGATAGGGAGAGGTGTAGGGGCTGGAGGAGGTTACAGAGATAGGGAGGGGTGTAGGGGGCTGGAGGAGGTTACAGAGATAGGGAGAGGTGTAGGGGCTGGAGGAGGTTACAGAGATAGGGAGGGATGTAGGGGCTGGAGGAGGTTACAGAGATAGGGAGGGTTGTAGGGGTTGGAGGAGGTTACAGAGATAGGGAGGGGTGTAGGGGGATGGAGGAGGTTACAGAGATAGGGAGGATTGTAGGGGTTGGAGGAGGTTACAGAGATAGGGAGGGGTGTAGGGGGCTGGAGGAGGTTACAGAGATAGGGAGGAGTGTAGGGCCTGGAGGAGGTTACAGAGACAGGGAGGGTTGTAGGGGCTGGAGGGGGTTACAGAGATAGGGCGGGTTGTAGGGGCTGGAGGAGGTTACAGAGATGGGGAGGGTTGTAGGGGCTGGAGAGGGTTACAGAGATAGGGAGGGGTGTTGGGGGCTGGAGGAGGTTACAGAGATAGGGAGGGTTGTAGGGGCTGGAGGAGGTTACAGAGATAGGGAGGGGTGTAGGGGTCTGGAGAAGGTTATGGAGATAGGGAGGGTTGTAGGGGGCTGGAGGAGGTTACAGAGATAGAGATCTTTGTAGGGGCTGGAGGAGGTTGCAGCAATAGGGAGGGTTGTAGGGGCTGGATGACGCTACAGAGATAGGGAGGGTTGTAGGGGCTAGAGGACGTTACAGAGATAGGGAGGGTTGTAGGGGCTGGAGGAGGTTACAGTGATAGGGAGGGTGGTAGGGGCTGGAGGAGGTTACAGTGATAGGGAGGGGTGTAGGGGCTGGAGGAGGTTAGAGAGATAGGGATGGCTGTAGGGGCTGGTGGAGGTTACAGTGATAGGGAGGGTGGTAGGGGCTGGAGGAGGTTACAGTGATAGGGAGGGGTGTAGGGGCTGGAAGAGGTTACAGAGATAGGGAGGGGTGTTGGGGCTGGAGGAGGTTACAGAGATAGGGAGGGTTGTAGGGACTGGAGGATGTTACAGATTTAGGGAGGGGTCTAGGGGCTGGAGGAGGTTACAGAGATAGGGAGGGTTGTAGGGACTGGAGGATGTTACAGATTTAGGGAGGGGTCTAGGGGCTGGAGGAGGTTACAGAGATAGGGATGGGTGTAGGGTCTGGAGGAGGTTACGGAGATAGGGAGGGGTGTAGGGGACTTGAGGAGGTTACAGAGATAGGGAGGGTTGTAGGGGCTGGAGGAGGTTACAGTGATAGGGAGGGTCGTAGGGGGCTGGAGGAGGTTACAGAGATAAGGAGGGTTTTAGGGACTGGAAGAGGTGACAGAGATAGGGAGGGTTGTAGGGGCTGGAGGAGGTTACAGTGATAGGGAGGGTCGTAGGGGGCTGGAGGAGGTTACAGAGATAAGGAGGGTTTTAGGGACTGGAAGAGGTGACAGAGATAGGGAGGGTTGTAGGGGCTGGAGGAGGTAACAGAGATAGGGAGGGTTGTAGGGGCTGGAGGAGGTTACAAAGATAGGGAGGGTTGTAGGGGCTGGAAAAGGTTACAGAGATAGTGAGGGCTGTAGGGGGCTGGAGGAGGTGACAGAGATAGGGAGGGTTGTAGGGGCTGGAGGAGGTTACAGAGATAGGAAGAGTTGTAGGGGCTGGAGGAGGTTACAGAGATAGCTAGGGTTGTAGGGGCTGGAGGAGGTTACAGAGATAGGGAGGGGTGGAGGGGCTGGAGGAGGTTACAGAGATAGGGAGTGTTGTAGGGGCTGGAGGGTGTTACAGAGATAGGGAGGGATGTAGGGGCTGGAGGAGGTTACAGAGATAGGGAGGGGTGTAGGGACTGGAGGAGGATACAGAGATAGGGAGTGTTGTAGGGGCTGGAGGAGTTTGCAGAGATAGGGAGGGCTTTATGTACTGGAGGAGGTTACAGAGATAGGGAGGGGTGTAGGTTGTTGGAGGTGGTTACAGAGATAGGGAGGGGTGTAGTGTGTTGGAGGAGGTTACAGAGACAGGGAGGGTAGTAGTGGCTGAATGAGGTTACGGAGATAAGGAGGGGAGTAGGGGCTGGAGATGTTTACAGAGATAGGGAGGGTTGTAGGGGCTGGAGGATGTTACAGAGATCGGGAGGGTTGCAGGGGCTGGAGGAGGTTACAGAGATAGGGAGCAGTGTTGGGACTGGAGGATGTTGCAGAGATAGGGAGGGTGTAGTGGTTGGAGGAGGTTACAGAGATAGGGAGGGGTGTAGGGTGTTGGAGGAGTTTACAGAGATAGGGAGGGGTGTAGGGTGTTGGAGGAGGTTACAAAGATAGGGAGGGTTGTAGTGGCTGGATGAGGTTACAGAGATAGGGAGGGGAGTAGGGGCTGGAGGAGGTTACAGAGATAGGGAGGGGTGTAGGGGCTGGAGGAGTTTACAGAGATAAGGAGGTGTGTAGGGGCTGGAGGAGGTTACAGAGATAGGGAGGGGTGTAGGGACTGGAGGAGGATACAGAGATAGGGAGTGTTGTAGGGGCTGGAGGAGGTTACAGAGATAGGGAGGGGTGTAGGGGCTGGAGGAGGTTACAGAGATAGGGAGGGGTGTAGGGACTGGAGGAGGATACAGAGATAGGGAGTGTTGTAGGGGCTGGAGGAGGTTGCAGAGATAGGGAGGGCTTTAGGGACTGGAGGAAGTTACAGAGATAGGGAGGGTTGTAGGGTGTTGGAGGAGGTTACAGAGATAGGGAGGGGTCTAGGGTGTTGGAGGAGGTTACAGAGATAGGGAGGGTGTAGGTTGTTGGAGGTGGTTACAGAGATAGGGAGGGGTGTAGGGTGTTGGAGGAGGTTACAGAGACAGGGAGGTGTGTAGGGTGTTGGAGGAGGTTACAAAGATAGGGAGGGTTGTAGTGGCTGGATAAAGTTACGGAGATAAGGAGGGGAGTAGGGGCTGGAGGTTTTTACAGAGATAGGGAGGGTTGTAGGGGCTGGAGGAGGTTACGGAGATCGGGAGGGTTGTAGGGGCTGGAGTAGGTTACAGAGATAGGGAGCAGTGTTGGGACTGGAGATGTTGCAGAGATAGGGAGGGTGTAGGGGCTGGAGGAGGTTACAGATATAGGGAGGGGTGTATAGTGTTGGAGGAGGTTACAGAGATGGGGAGGGGTGTAGGGGGCTGGAGGAGGTTACAGAGATAGGGAGGGGTGTAGGGTGTTGGAGGAGGTTACAGAGATAGGGAGGGTTGTAGGGACAGGAGGGGGTTACAGAGATAGGGAGGGTTGTAGGGGCTGGAGGATGTTACAGAGGTAGGGAGGGTTGTAGGGGCTGGAGGAGGTTACAGAGATAGGGAGGGTTGTGGCGGCTAGAGCTGGTTATAGAGATAGGGAGGGTTGTAGGGGCTGGAGGAGGTTACAGAGATAGGGAGGGGTGTAGGGGCTGGAGGAGGTTACAGAGATAGGGAGGGGTGTAGGGGGCTGGAGGAGGTTACAGAGATAGGGAGAGGTGTAGGGGCTGGAGGTGGTTACAGAGATAGGGAGGGGTGTAGGGGGCTGGAGGATGTTACAGAGATAGGGAGAGGTGTAGGGGCTGGAGGAGGTTACAGAGATAGGGAGGGATGTAGGGGCTGGAGGAGGTTACAGAGATAGGGAGGGTTGTAGGGGCTGGAGGAGGTTACAGAGATAGGGAGGGTTGTAGGGGCTGGAGGAGGTTACAGAGATAGGGAGGGGTGTTGGGGCTGGAGGAGGTTACAGAGATAGGGAGGGATGTAGGGGCTGGAGGAGGTTACAGAGATAGGGAGGGTTGTAGGGGCTGGAGGAGGTTACAGAGATAGGGAGGGTTGTAGGGGCTGGAGGAGGTTACAGAGATAGGGACGGGTTTAGCGGGCTGGAGCAGGTTACAGAAATAGGGAGGGTTGTAGGGACTGGAGGAGGTTACAGAGATAAGGAGGGTTGTAGAGGCTGGAGGAGGTTATAGAGATAGGGAGGGTGTAGGTTGTTGGAGGAGGTTACAGAGATAGGGAGGGTTGTAGGGGCTGGAGGAGGTTACAGAGATAGGGAGGGGTGTAGGGGCTGGAGCAGGTTACAGAGATAGGGAGGGGTGTAGGGACTGGAGGAGGTTACAGAGATAGGGAGGGTTGTAGGGGCTGGAGGAGGTTACAAGAGATAGGGAGGGTTGTAGGGGCTGGAGGAGGTGGTGGGACAGGGTCTGGCGGTGGGGGTGAGAGAGAGTCAGAGCCAGGAGGAGGTTCGGGGGGAGGGGGGTGGGTGGGTTGGGGGGTGGTGGTGCGTTTTGGGGGGGTGGGGGGTGAGGGGTCGGTGAGGGTGTGAGTGTCTCTCTCTCTCCCGCCAGGGTCACCCAGCCCTGGTCTCCGTGCTGCCGGACCGGACAGAATCGGGACGTTTCCGCAGCGCCTCTCGAGCCGGTGATTCCCCCCTCGGCCGACCGCCCATGGGTCTCCCCTCCCCACCCCCCCAAACACACCCCCCCCCCCCCCGCCGCCCCCTGCCCCCCCCCCCGCCCCCCCCCCTCTGCCCCTGGGGAGGTGGTGAGAGCGGAGGAGGGGGGTGTTGGGAGATGACTTCCTGCCTTTGTGTGTGTGTCTGTGTGTGTGTGTGTCTGCACTGAGCTGCGGGCTACAAGCAGATGGTGTGATTTGTTTCCTGTCTGTATGTGTGTGTGTGTGTGTGGTTCTTTTAAGAATGACTGACTCAGTCTAGACCTAGACGGCGCTGAGGGGCGACGGAGCGATCCCCGGTAAGTGCTCGGTGTTTAACCCCGCCGCTCAGCTGCGGGAGCCATCGCCCCAGGGAGCGAAGTCGCTCCCACTCCGTCCGTTTGGCCTGGGGGGGGTGGGGGGGGAGACGTTTTTATCATGGCACCAGTTCTCGGCAGGGCTGCCTCGTCCCTCCACCTCCCTACCTCCCTCCTCCCTGTGACCCCTCCCCGCCTGGCTGCGGGCACACCTCCTGGTTCTCCACCCCGAGCCCTTGTGCCCCAGGGTCCGAGCCCGTTCACTCCCGGTGCCCGCGCTGAGGGAGCGCCGCGCTGTCGGAGGGTCAGTGC
>JANJGN010004368.1:12500-15000 GCA_026770705.1 Isurus oxyrinchus | reverse complement strand
ACTGTGGGAGGGTCAGTGATGAGGGAGAGCCGCACTGTGGGAGGGTCAGTGCTTAGGGACCGCCGCACTGTTGGAGGGTCAGTGCTGAGGGAGAGCCGCGCTATCGGAGGGTCAGTGCTGAGGGAGCGCCGCACTGTCGGAGGGTCAGTGCTGAGGGAGAGCCACGCTATTGGAGAGTCAGTGCTGAGGGACCGCCGCGCTGTAGGAGGGTCAGTGCTCAGGGAGAGCCGCACTGTCAGAGGGTCAGCGCTAAGGGAGCGCCGCACTGTGGGAGGGTCAGTGCTGAGGGAGCGCCGCACTGTGGGAGGGTCAGTGCTGAGGGAGAGCCGCGCTGTCGGAGGGTCAGTGCTGAGGGAGTGCCGCACTGTGGGAGGGTCAGCGCTGAGGGAGCGCCGCACTGTCGGAGGGTCAGTGCTGAGGGAGCGCCACACTGTCGGAGGGTCAGTGCTGAGGGAGCGCCACACTGTCGGATGGTCAGTGCTGAGGGAGCGCCGCACTGTGGGAGGGTCAGCGCTGAGGGAGCGCCGCACTGTCGGAGGGTCAGTGCTGAGGGAGCGCCACGCTGTCGGAGGGTCAGTGCTGAGGGAGCGCCGCACTGTCGGAGGGTCAGCGCTGAGGGAGAGCCGCACTGTCGGAGGGTCAGTGCTGAGGGAGCGCCGCACTGTCGGAGGGTCAGCGCTGAGGGAGCGCCGCACTGTCGGAGGGTCAGCGCTGAGGGAATGCCGCACTGTCGGAGGGTCAGCGCTGAGGGAGAGCCGCACTGTCGGAGGGTCAGCGCCGAGGGAGCGCCGCACTGTCGGAGGGTCAGCGCTGACGGAGCACCGCACTGTCGGAGGGTCAGTGCTGAGGGAGCGCCGCACTGTCGGAGGGTCAGCGCTGAGGGAGCGCCGCACTGTCGGAGGGTCAGCGCTGAGGGAATGCCGCACTGTCGGAGGGTCAGCGCCGAGGGAGAGCCGCACTGTCGGAGGGTCAGCGCCGAGGGAGCGCCGCACTGACCTGCTTGGTTGTCGGCCTGCAACTTCACAGAGAGCTGGGCAGGGGAGTCATCTCCCTGCCTCCTGGGGGCCGAAGTCCAGACTGGGACCCCTCACCCCAGCCTCAGTGCCACTTGCGGAACACCCACCACCCGGGTCCCTGCCCCTTTACCGCCCGCGAGGGCTTTCCGTGCGCAAATTGGCTGCTCCGTTGCAATGGGCGCCAAGCGAGGGGAGAGGCACACCCTCACCCCAACCCTGATCTCCCCTAGCCCTCCCACCCGCAACCGACCCCCCCCCCCCCTCCCCCCACCCTCTCCCAGCCCACAGCCCAACCCTCCCCACCGGCCCCTTCCCAAAGCGTGGCCGGGGTGGGCTGGGAGGTTCTGGGGTACCTCCTCCGTGAGTTTCGGGGTGATGGGTGAGGGGTGTGCAGAGCGGCACTGGTGAGACCACCCTCTGGTGTATTGGGCGCGGTACTGATCTCCTTATTTAAGGAAAGATGTGGACGATAGAGTGGGACGTGGGGAAGATGTCCCCATCAGTAGGAGAGACTCGGACCCGAGGGCACAGCCTCAGAGTAAAGGGAAGACATTTTAGAACAGAGATGAGGAGAAACTTCTTTAGCCAGAGAGTGGTGAATCTATGGAACTCATTGCCACAGAAGGCTGTGGAGGCCGGGTCACTGAGTGTATTTAAGACCGAGATAGATCGGTTCCTGATTGGTAAGGGGGGTCCGAAGGTTACGGGGAGAAGGCGGGAGAGTGGGGCTGAGAAACTCATCAGCCGTGATTGAATGGCGGAGCGGACTCGATGGGCCGATTGGCCTCATTTCTGCCCCTATGTCTTGTGGTCTTATGGTTATGGTGTAAACGCGTTGGAAGCCGTTCAGGGAAGGTTTAACCAGACTGACGCCTGGAACGGGCGGGGTTGTCTTATCAGGAAAGGTCGGACAGGCCGGGCTTGTATCCGCTGGAGTTTAGAAGAGTGAGAGGCGGCTCGATCGAAACCTATAAGATTCTGAGGGGGGTCTCGACAGGGTGGGTGTGGAGAGGAGGTTTCCTCTTGTGGGAGAATCTAGAAAGGGGGCACTCTCGCACTCGCTCAGCGCTGACCCTCCCACAGTGCGGCGCTCCCTCAGCACTGACCCTCCCACAGTGCGGCACTCGCTCAGCGCTGACCCTCCGACAGCGCAGCACTCCCTCAGCGCTGACCCTCCCACAGTGTGTCCCTCCCTCAGCGCTGACCCTCCGACAGCACAGCGCTCCCTCAGCGCTGACCCTCCGACAGTGCGGCTCTCCCTCAGCACTGAGCCTCCGACACTGAGGCGTTCCCTCAGCACTGACCCTCCGACAGTGCGGCTCTCCCTCAGCACTGACCCTCCCACAGTGCGGCACTCCCTCAGCACTGACCCTCCGACAGTGTGGCGCTCCCTCAGCACTGACCCTCCCACAGTGCGGCGCTCCCTCAGCGCTGACCCTCCGACAGTGCGGCGCTCCCTCAGCGCTGACCCTCCGACAGTGCGG
>JANJGN010004367.1:0-33985 GCA_026770705.1 Isurus oxyrinchus | reverse complement strand
GGGAGCGAGTCCCACCTTCTCCCCGCGGGAGCGAGTCCCACCTTCTCCCCGCGGGAGCCAGTCCCACCTTCTCCCCGCGGGAGCCAGTCCCACCTTCTCCCCGCGGGAGCGAGTCCCACATTCTCCCCGCGGGAGCGAGTCCCACATTCTCCCCGCGGGAGCGAGTCCCACATTCTCCCCGCGGGAGCGAGACCCACGTTCTCCCCCGCGGGAGCGAGTCCCACATTCTCCCCGCGGGAGCCAGTCCCACACTCTCCCCGCGGGAGCGAGTCCCACACTCTCCCCGCGGGAGCGAGTCCCACATTCTCCCCCGCGGAAGCGAGTCCCACATTCTCCCCGCGGGAGCCAGTCCCACATTCTCCCCGCGGGAGCGAGTCCCACGCTCTCCTCGCGGGAGCGAGTCCCACATTCTCCCCCGTGGGAGCGAGTCCCACGTTCTCCCCGCGGGAGCCAGTCCCACGTTCTCCCCGCGGGAGCGAGTCCCACATTCTCCCCGCGGGAGCGAGTCCCACATTCTCCCCCGCGGGAGCGAGTCCCACATTCTCCCCGCGGGAGCGAGTCCCACATTCTCCCCCGCGGGAGCCAGTCCCACATTCTCCCCGCGGGAGCGAGTCCCACATTCTCCCCCGCGGGAGCGAGTCCCGCATTCTCCCCCGCGGGAGCGAGTCCCACATTCTCCCCGCGGGAGCCAGTCCCACATTCTCCCCGCGGGAGCCAGTCCCACATTCTCCCCCGCGGGAGCCAGTCCCACATTCTCCCCGTGGGAGCCAGTCCCACATTCTCCCCCGCGGGAGCGAGTCCCACATTCTCCCCCGCGGGAGCGAGTCCCACATTCTCCCCCGCGGGAGCCAGTCCCACATTCGATGGGGAACGACGTGTGTGTGCGTCGAATTCCCCATTCCCATCTACCCCACCTCCCCCCCCCACCCCCACATGACAAGGATCTATCCTGCCCCCTCCCACAACCTCCAGCGCCTTCCCTCGCTCGCCCTCTCGTGACGGAGGACTACATTCCCTGTCCCTGCGCGCCAACTTTCTCCTTGTGAGCCGAGCGCTCGAACGCCCAGGTCCCTCCGCACCTCGCGATCCTCCGCTCCAGCTCCAGGCCTGGGGCTCGAGCCCCCACTCGAGCGCCCTCCCCACCCGAATCTGCCCTGTTCCTTCTCGCCCCTCCTCCCTCGTGTGTTTACCCAGACCCGTCCGACACCACCACCCACCCACCCCCCCCCCCCACCCCACCCCCCTTTAAAATCGTATGGGCCACTCTATTCGTCTCGACCACCCCCCGCCCCCCGGCAGCGAGTTCCCACGTCCTCCCTGCTCACCACCGGGTGAAAAGACTTCTCTCCTGAATTCCGCCCCCTCCCTCCCCTCCCCCCGGATTGGGTTGACCGCCCTGATAATGGACAGCCAGCCCTCCCCCCTCGTTCTGCCCTTCCCCACCAGAGGAAAGCCCCCTCTCTCTATCCCGCTCGATCAAAACCCTTCAGGTGCCTATGGCAATCGACCGAGCACGGCCGCTTCAGTCCAGCCTTGGCCTGCGGTTGGAGGGTGTCCCCCCTTTCCTGCTCCTCCTTCCTACTCTACGGGTTGCGCGGCCAGGACCTTGGACATGCTCCCTCTCCTTATGCCCCTTCCTGGGCTAAGCCCCCATCCCATGTGAGGCACTTCGTTGGCTTACCCTCCAGCGGGTCCACCATCAGCCACCCTAAACTCGGCTGCTGTCAGCGCTCAGTCCGCTCGATCGGCGAGTTGTTATTTCGTCACGGACTCGATCCCTTATTTGTTCATGGGGATGTTGGGGGGGGAGGGGGGGTGGGGGTCGCTGGGCTGGGCCCAGCATGTGTTGCCCATCCCTAATTGCCCCCTTGAGAAGGTTGGGCGGGGGGGGGAGGGTGAGCCGCCTTCTTGAGCCGCTGCAGTCCCCGTGTGTGGTGTAGGTACATCCACGGCGCTGTTAGGGAGGGAGTTCCAGGATTTTGTCCATGTGGTGTAGGTACACCCACGGCGCTGTTAGGGAGGGAGTTCCAGGATTTTGTCCCCGTGTGTGGTGTAGGTACACCCACAGCGCTGTTAGGGAGGGAGTTCCAGGATTTTATCCCCGTGTGTGGTGTAGGTACACCCACGGCGCTGTTAGGGAGGGAGTTCCAGGATTTTGTCAATGTGGTGTAGGTACACCCACGGCGCTGTTAGGGAGGGAGTTCCAGGATTTTGTCCCGTGTGGTGTAGGTACACCCACAGCGTTGTTAGGGAGGGAGTTCCAGGATTTTGTCCGTGTGGTGTAGGTACACCCACAGCACTGTTAGGGAGGGAGTTCCAGGATTTTGTCCGTGTGGTGTAGGTACACCCACGGCGCTGTTAGGGAGGGAGTTCCAGGATTTTGTCCGTGTGGTGTAGGTACACCCACAGCGCTGTTAGGGAGGGAGTTCCAGGATTTTGTCCATGTGGTGTAGGTACACCCACGGCGCTGTTAGGGAGGGAGTTCCAGGATTTTGTCCGTGAGGTGTAGGTACATCCACAGTGCTGTTAGGGAGGGAGTTCCAGGATTTTGTCCCCGTGTGGTGTAGGTACACCCACGGCGCTGTTAGGGAGGGAGTTCCAGGATTTTGTCCTCGTGTGGTGTAGGTACTCCCACGGCGCTGTTAGGGAGGGAGTTCCAGGATTTTGTCCTCGTGTGTGGTGTAGGTACACCCACGGCGCTGTTAGGAAGGGAGTTCCAGGATTTTGTCCCCGTGTGTTGTGTAGGTACACCCACGGCGCTGTTAGGGAGGGAGTTCCAGGATTTTGTCCTCGTGTGTGGTGTAGGTACACCCACGGCGCTGTTAGGGAGGGAGTTCCAGGATTTTGTCCTCGTGTGTGGTGTAGGTACACCCATAGTGCTGTTAGGGAGGGAGTTCCAGGATTTTGTCCATGTGGTGTAGGTACACCCACGGCGCTGTTAGGGAGGGAGTTCCAGGATTTTGTCCATGTGGTGTAGGTACACCCACAGCGCTGTTAGGGAGGGAGTTCCAGGATTTTATCCCCGTGTGTGGTGTAGGTACACCCACGGCGCTGTTAGGGAGGGAGTTCCAGGATTTTGTCCGTGTGGTGTAGGTACACCCACAGCGCTGTTAGGGAGGGAGTTCCAGGATTTTGTCCATGTGGTGTAGGTACACCCACGGCGCTGTTAGGGAGGGAGTTCCAGGATTTTGTCCGTGAGGTGTAGGTACATCCACAGTGCTGTTAGGGAGGGAGTTCCAGGATTTTGTCCCCGTGTGGTGTAGGTACACCCACGGCGCTGTTAGGGAGGGAGTTCCAGGATTTTGTCCTCGTGTGGTGTAGGTACTCCCACGGCGCTGTTAGGGAGGGAGTTCCAGGATTTTGTCCTCGTGTGTGGTGTAGGTACACCCACGGCGCTGTTAGGGAGGGAGTTCCAGGATTTTGTCCCCGTGTGTTGTGTAGGTACACCCACGGCGCTGTTAGGGAGGGAGTTCCAGGATTTTGTCCTCGTGTGTGGTGTAGGTACACCCACGGCGCTGTTAGGGAGGGAGTTCCAGGATTTTGTCCTCGTGTGTGGTGTAGGTACACCCATAGCGCTGTTAGGGAGGGAGTTCCAGGATTTTGTCCATGTGGTGTAGGTACACCCACGGCGCTGTTAGGGAGGGAGTTCCAGGATTTTGTCCCGTGTGGTGTAGGTACACCCACAGTGCTGTTAGGGAGGGAGTTCCAGGATTTTGTCCCCGTGTGTGGTGTAGGTACACCCACGGCGCTGTTAGGGAGGGAGTTCCAGGATTTGTCCCGTGTGGTGTAGGTACACCCACAGTGCTGTTAGGGAGGGAGTTCCAGGATTTTGTCCCCGTGTGTGGTGTAGGTACACCCACGGCGCTGTTAGGGAGGGAGTTCCAGGATTTTGTCCCCGTGTGGTGTAGGTACACCCACGGCGCTGTTAGGGAGGGAGTTCCAGGATTTTGTCCATGTGGTGTAGGTACACCCACGGCACTGTTAGGGAGGGAGTTCCAGGATTTTGTCGGTGTGGTGTAGGTACATCCACGACGCTGTTAGGGAGGGAGTTCCAGGATTTTGTCCGTCTGTTGTAGGTACACCCACAGCGCTGTTAGGGAGCGAGTTCCAGGATTTTGTCCGTGTGGTGTAGGTACACCCACGGCGCTGTTAGGGAGGGAGTTCCAGGATTTTGTCCGTGTGGTGTAGGTACACCCACGGTGCTGTTAGGGAGGGAGTTCCAGGATTTTGTCCCCCTGAGGTGTAGGTACACCCACGGCGCTGTTAGGGAGGGAGTTCCAGGATTTTGTCCGTGTGGTGTAGGTACACCCACAGCGCTGTTAGGGAGGGAGTTCCAGGATTTTGTCCCCGTGTGGTGTAGATACACCCACGGCGCTGTTAGGGAGGGAGTTCCAGGATTTTGTCCGTGTGGTGTAGGTACACCCACAGCGCTGTTAGGGAGGGAGTTCCAGGATTTTGTCCGTGTGGTGTAGGTACACCCACGGCGCTGTTAGGGAGGGAGTTCCAGGATTTTGTCCCCGTGTGGTGTAGGTACACCAACAGCGCTGTTAGGGTGGGAGTTCCAGGATTTTGTCCATGTGGTGTAGGTACACCCACGGCGCTGTAAGGGAGAGAGTTCCAGGATTTTGTCCGTGTGGTGTAGGTACACCCACGGCGCTGTTAGGGGGGGAGTTCGAGGATTTTGTCCCGTGTGATGTAGGTACACCCACAGTGCTGTTAGGGAGGGAGTTCCAGGATTTTGTCCCTGTGGTGTAGGTACACCCACGGCGCTGTTAGGGAGGGAGTTCCAGGATTTTGTCCCCGTGTGTGGTGTAGGTACACCCACAGCGCTGTTAGGGAGGGAGTTCCAGGATTTTGTCCCGTGTGATGTAGGTACACCCACAGCGCTGTTAGGGAGGGAGTTCCAGGATTGTGTCCATGTGGTGTAGGTACACCCACAGTGCTGTTAGGGAGGGAGTTCCAGGATTTTGTCCCTGTGGTGTAGGTACACCCACGGCGCTGTTAGGGAGCGAGTACCAGGATTTTGTCTGTGTGGTGTAGGTACACCCATGGCGCTGTTAGGGAGGGAGTTCCAGGATTTTGTCCGTGTGGTGTAGGTACACCCACGGCGCTGTTAGGGAGGGAGTTCCAGGATTTTGTCCGTGTGGTGTAGGTACACCCATGGCGCTGTTAGGGAGGGAGTTCCAGGATTTTGTCCCCGTGTGGTGTAGGTACACCCACGGCGCAATTAGGGAGGGAGTTCCAGGATTTTGTCCGTGTGGTGTAGGTACACCCAAGGTGCTGTTCGGGAGGGAGTTCCAGGATTTTGTCCCGTGTGGTGTAGGTACACCCACGGCGCTGTTAGGGAGGGAGTTCCAGGATTTTGTCCGTGTGGTGTAGGTACACCCACGGTGCTGTTAGGGAGGGAGTTCCAGGATTTTGTCCCCTGTGTGTGGTGTAGGTACACCCACGGCGCTGTTAGGGAGGGAGTTCCAGGATTTTGTCCTCGTGTGGTGTAGGTACACCCACGGCGCTGTTAGGGAGGGAGTTCCAGGATTTTGTCCGTGTGGTGTAGGTACACCCACAGCACTGTTAGGGAGGGAGTTCCAGGATTTTGTCCGTGTGGTGTAGGTACACCCACGGCGCTGTTAGGGAGGGAGTTCCAGGATTTTGTCCGTGTGGTGTAGGTACACCCACAGCGCTGTTAGGGAGGGAGTTCCAGGATTTTGTCTCCTGTGGTGTAGGTACACCCACGGCGCTGTTAGGGAGTTCCAGGATTTTGTCCCCTGTGGTGTAGGTACACCCACGGCGCTGTTAGGGAGGGAGTTCCAGGATTTTGTCCGTGTGGTGTAGGTACACCCACAGCGCTGTTAGGGAGGGAGTTCCAGGATTTTGTCCCTGTGGTGTAGGTACACCCACAGAGCTGTTAGGCTGGGAGTTCCAGGATTTTGTCCATGTGGTGTAGGTACACCCACGGCGCTGTTAGGGAGAGAGTTCCAGGATTTTGTCCGTGTGGTGTAGGTACACCCACGGCGCTGTTAGGGAGGGAGTTCCAGGATTTTGTCCCCGTGTGGTGTAGGTACACCCACGTCGCTGTTAGGGAGGGAGTTCCAGGATTTTGTCCCCTTGTGGTGTAGGTACACCCACGGCTCTGTTAGGGAGGGAGTTCCAGGATTTTGTCCCGTGTGTGGTGTAGGTACACCCACGGCGCTGTTAGGGAGGGAGTTCCAGGATTTTGTCCCCGTGTGGTGTAGGTACACCCACGGCGCTGTTAGGGAGGGAGTTCCAGGATTTTGTCCGTGTGGTGTAGGTACACCCATGGCGCTGTTAGGGAGGGAGTTCCAGGATTTTGTCCGTGCGGTGTAGGTACACCCACGGTGCTGTTAGGGAGGGAGTTCCAGGATTTTGTCTCCTGTGGTGTAGGTACACCCACGGCGCTGTTAGGGAGTTCCAGGATTTTGTCCCCTGTGGTGTAGGTACACCCACGGCGCTGTTAGAGAGGGAGTTCCAGGATTTTGTCCCCGTGTGTGGTGTAGGTACACCCACAGCGCTGTTAGGGAGGGAGTTCTAGGATTTTGTCTGTGTGTTGTAGGTACACCCACAGCGCTGTTAGGGAGGGAGTTCCAGGATTTTGTCCGTGTGGTGTAGGTACACCCACGGTGCTGTTAGGGAGGGAGTTCCAGGATTTTTTCCCACGTGTGTGGTGTAGGTACACCCACAGCGCTGTTAGGGAGGGAGTTCCAGGATTTTGTCCCCGTGTGGTGTAGGTACACCCACAGCGCTGTTAGGGGGGTAGTTCCAGGATTTTGTCCGTGTGGTGTAGGTACACCCACAGCGCTGTTAGGGAGGGAGTTCCAGGATTTTGTCCCGTGTGATGTAGGTACACCCACAGCGCTGTTAGGGAGGGAGTTCCAGGATTTTGTCCCTGTGTGGTGTAGGTACACCCACGGCGCAATTAGGGAGGGAGTTCCAGGATTTTGTCCCGTGTGTGGTGTAGGTACACCCACGGCGCTGTTAGGGAGGGAGTTCCAGGATTTTGTCCGTGTGGTGTAGGTACACCCACGGCGCTGTTAGGGAGGGAGTTCCAGGATTTTGTCCGTGTGGTGTAGGTACACCCACAGTGCTGTTAGGGAGGGAGTTCCAGGATTTTGTCCCCGTGTGTGGTGTAGGTACACCCACAGTGCTGTTAGGGAGGGAGATCCAGGATTTTGTCCCCTGTGGTGTAGTTACACGCACGGCGCTGTTAGGGAGGGAGCTCCCGGATTTTGTCCATGTGGTGTAGGTACACCCACAGTGCTGTTAGGGAGGGAGTTCCAGGATTTTGTCACTGTGGTGTAGGTACACCCACGGCGCTGTTAGGGAGGGAGTTCCAGGAGTTTGTCACTGTGGTGTAGGTACACCCACGGCGCTGTTAGAGAGGGAGTTCCAGGATTTTGTCCCCGTGTGGTGTAGGTACACCCACGGCGCTGTTAGGGAGGGAGTTCCAGGATTTTGTCCCGTGTGTGGTGTAGGTACACCCACGGCGCTGTTAGGGAGGGAGTTCCAGGATTTTGTCCCATCTGGTGTAGGTACACCCACGGCGCTGTTAGGGAGGGAGTTCCAGGATTTTGTCCCCGTGTGGTGTAGGTACACCCACGGCGCTGTTAGGGAGGGAGTTCCAGGATTTTGTCCGTGTGGTGTAGGTACACCCACGGCGCTGTTAGGGAGTTCCAGGATTTTGTCCCCTGTGGTGTAGGTACACCCACAGCGCTGTTAGGGAGTTCCAGGATTTTGTCCCCTGTGGTGTAGGTACACCCACAGCGCTGTTAGGGAGTTCCAGGATTTTGTCCCGTGTGGTGTAGGTACACCCACGGCGCTGTTAGAGAGGGAGTTCCAGGATTTTGTCCCCGTGTGTGGTGTAGGTACACCCACAGCGCTGTTAGGGAGGGAGTTCCAGGATTTTGTCCGTGTGGTGTAGGTACACCCACAGCGCTGTTAGGGAGGGAGTTCCAGGATTTTGTCCCCCGTGTGTGGTGTAGGTACACCCACGGCGCTGTTAGGGAGGGAGTTCCAGGATTTTGTCCGTGTGTGGTGTAGGTACACCAACGGCGCTGTTAGGGAGGGAGTTCCAGGATTTTGTCCCCGTGTGGTGTAGGTACACCCACGGCGCTGTTAGGGAGGGAGTTCCAGGATTTTGTCCATCTGGTGTAGGTACACCCACGGCGCTGTTCGGGAGGGAGTTCCAGGATTTTGTCCCCGTGTGTGGTGTAGCTACACCCACGGCGCTGTTAGGGAGGGAGTTCCAGGATTTTGTCCCCGTGTGTGGTGTAGGTACACCCACGGCGCTGTTAGGGAGGGAGTTCCAGGATTTTGTCCGTGTGGTGTAGGTACACCCACGGCGCTGTTAGGGAGGGAGTTCCAGGATTTTGACCGTGTGGTGTAGGTACACCCACGGCGCTGTAAGGGAGGGAGTTCCAGGATTTTGTCCGTGTGGTGTAGGTACACCCACAACGCTGTTAGGGAGGGAGTTCCAGGATTTTGTCCTTGTGGTGTAGGTACACCCACGGTGCTGTTAGGGAGGGAGTTCCAGGATTTTGTCCCCCGTGTGTGGTGTAGGTACACCCACAGCGCTGTTAGGGAGGGAGTTCCAGGATTTTGTCCCCGTGTGTGGTGTAGGTACACCCACGGCGCTGTTAGGGAGGGAGTTCCAGGATTTTGTCCGTGTGGTGTAGGTACACCCACGGTGCTGTTAGGGAGGGAGTTCCAGGATTTTGTCCCCCGTGTGTGGTGTAGGTACACCCACAGCGCTGTTAGGGAGGGAGTTCCAGGATTTTGTCCGTGTGGTGTAGGTACACCCACGGTGCTGTTAGGGAGGGAGTTCCAGGATTTTGTCCCCCGTGTGTGGTGTAGGTACACCCACGGCGCTGTTAGGGAGGGAGTTCCAGGATTTTGTCCCCGTGTGGTGTAGGTACACCCACAGCGCTGTTAGGGAGGGAGTTCCAGGATTTTGTCCCCGTGTGGTGTAGGCACACCCACAGCGCTGTTAGGGAGGGATTTCCAGGATTTTGTCCCCCGTGTGTGGTGTAGGTACACCCACAGCGCTGTTAGGGAGGGAGTTCCAGGATTTTGTCCCCATGTGGTGTAGGTACACCCACAGCGCTGTTAGGGAGGGAGTTCCAGGATTTTGTCCCCATGTGGTGTAGGTACACCCACGGCGCTGTTAGGGAGGGATTTCCAGGATGTTGTCCGTGTGGTGTAGGTACACCCACAGTGCTGTAAGGGAGGGAGTTCCAGGATTTTGTCTGTGTGGTGTAGGTACACCCACGGCGCTGTTAGGGAGCGAGTTCCAGGATTTTGTCCCCATGTGGTGTAGGTACACCCACGGCGCTGTTAGGGAGGGAGTTCCAGGATTTTGTCTGTGTGGTGTAGGTACACCCACGGCGCTGTTAGGGAGGGAGTTCCAGGATGTTGTCCGTGTGGTGTAGGTACACCCACAGTGCTGTTAGGGAGGGAGTTCCCGGATTTTGTCCGTGTGGTGTAGGTACACCCACGGAGCTGTTAGGGAGGGAGTTCCAGGATTTTGTCCGTGTGGTGTATGTACACCCACGGCGCTGTTAGGGAGGGAGTTCCAGGATTTTGTCCGTGTGGTGTAGGTACACCCACGGTGCTGTTAGGGAGGGAGTTCCAGGATTTTGTCCCCCGTGTGTGGTGTAGGTACACCCACAGCGCTGTTAGGGAGGGAGTTCCAGGATTTTGTCCCCGTGTGTGGTGTAGCTACACCCACGGCGCTGTTAGGGAGGGAGTTCCAGGATTTTGTCCCCGTGTGGTGTAGGTACACCCACAGCGCTGTTAGGGTGGGAGTTCCAGGATTTTGTCCATGTGGTGTAGGTACACCCACGGCGCTGTTAGGGAGAGAGTTCCAGGATTTTGTCCGTGTGGTGTAGGTACACCCACCGCGCTGTGAGGGAGGGAGTTCCAGGATTTTGTACCCATGTGGTGTAGGTACACCCACGGCGCTGTTAGGGAGGGAGTTCCAGGATTTTGTCCCCGTGTGGTGTAGGTACACCCACGGTGCTGTTAGGGAGGGAGTTCCAGGATTTTGTCCCCGTGTGGTGTAGGTACACCCACAGCGCTGTTAGGGAGGGAGTTCCAGGATTTTGTCCCCCGTGTGTGGTGTAGGTACACCCACAGCGCTGTTAGGGAGGGAGTTCCAGGATTTTGTCCCCGTGTGGTGTAGGTACACCCACAGTGCTGTTACGGAGGGAGTTCCAGGATTTTGTCCCCGTGTGGTGTAGGTACACCCACAGCGCTGTTAGGGTGGGAGTTCCAGGATTTTGTCCATGTGGTGTAGGTACACCCACGGCGCTGTTAGGGAGGGAGTTCCAGGATTTTGTCCCCGTGTGGTGTAGGTACTTCCACGGCGCTGTTAGGGAGGGAGTTCCAGGATTTTGTCCGTGTGGTGTAGGTACACCCACGGCGCTGTTAGGGAGGGAGTTCCAGGATTTTGTCCCGTGTGTGGTGTAGGTACACCCACGGCGCTGTTAGGGAGGGAGTTCCAGGATTTTGTCCCCGTGTGGTGTAGGTACACCCACGGCGCTGTTAGGGAGGGAGTTCCAGGATTTTGTCCGTGTGGTGTAGGTACACCCATGGCGCTGTTAGGGAGGGAGTTCCAGGATTTTGTCCGTGCGGTGTAGGTACACCCACAGCGCTGTTAGGGAGGGAGTTCCAGGATTTTGTCTCCTGTGGTGTAGGTACACCCACGGCGCTGTTAGGGAGTTCCAGGATTTTGTCCCCTGTGGTGTAGGTACACCCACGGCGCTGTTAGAGAGGGAGTTCCAGGATTTTGTCCCCGTGTGTGGTGTAGGTACACCCACAGCGCTGTTAGGGAGGGAGTTCCAGGATTTTGTCTGTGTGTTGTAGGTACACCCACAGCGCTGTTAGGGAGGGAGTTCCAGGATTTTGTCCGTGTGGTGTAGGTACACCCACAGCGCTGTTAGGGAGGGAGTTCCAGGATTTTGTCCCCATGTGGTGTAGGTACACCCACGGCGCTGTTAGGGAGGGATTTCCAGGATGTTGTCCGTGTGGTGTAGGTACACCCACAGCGCTGTTAGGGAGGGAGTTCCAGGATTTTGTCCGTGTGGTGTAGGTACACCCACAGCGCTGTTAGGGAGGGAGTTCCAGGATTTTGTCTCCTGTGGTGTAGGTACACCCACGGCGCTGTTAGGGAGTTCCAGGATTTTGTCCCCTGTGGTGTAGGTACACCCACGGCGCTGTTAGAGAGGGAGTTCCAGGATTTTGTCCCCGTGTGTGGTGTAGGTACACCCACAGCGCTGTTAGGGAGGGAGTTCCAGGATTTTGTCTGTGTGTTGTAGGTACACCCACAGCGCTGTTAGGGAGGGAGTTCCAGGATTTTGTCCGTGTGGTGTAGGTACACCCACAGCGCTGTTAGGGAGGGAGTTCCAGGATTTTGTCCCCGTGTGGTGTAGGTACACCCACAGAGCTGTTAGGCTGGGAGTTCCAGGATTTTGTCCATGTGGTGTAGGTACACCCACGGCGCTGTTAGGGAGAGAGTTCCAGGATTTTGTCCGTGTGGTGTAGGTACACCCACGGCGCTGTTAGGGAGGGAGTTCCAGGATTTTGTCCCCGTGTGGTGTAGGTACACCCACGTCGCTGTTAGGGAGGGAGTTCCAGGATTTTGTCCCCTTGTGGTGTAGGTACACCCACGGCTCTGTTAGGGAGGGAGTTCCAGGATTTTGTCCCGTGTGTGGTGTAGGTACACCCACGGCGCTGTTAGGGAGGGAGTTCCAGGATTTTGTCCCCGTGTGGTGTAGGTACACCCACGGCGCTGTTAGGGAGGGAGTTCCAGGATTTTGTCCGTGTGGTGTAGGTACACCCATGGCGCTGTTAGGGAGGGAGTTCCAGGATTTTGTCCGTGCGGTGTAGGTACACCCACGGTGCTGTTAGGGAGGGAGTTCCAGGATTTTGTCTCCTGTGGTGTAGGTACACCCACGGCGCTGTTAGGGAGTTCCAGGATTTTGTCCCCTGTGGTGTAGGTACACCCACGGCGCTGTTAGAGAGGGAGTTCCAGGATTTTGTCCCCGTGTGTGGTGTAGGTACACCCACAGCGCTGTTAGGGAGGGAGTTCTAGGATTTTGTCTGTGTGTTGTAGGTACACCCACAGCGCTGTTAGGGAGGGAGTTCCAGGATTTTGTCCGTGTGGTGTAGGTACACCCACGGTGCTGTTAGGGAGGGAGTTCCAGGATTTTTTCCCACGTGTGTGGTGTAGGTACACCCACAGCGCTGTTAGGGAGGGAGTTCCAGGATTTTGTCCCCGTGTGGTGTAGGTACACCCACAGCGCTGTTAGGGGGGTAGTTCCAGGATTTTGTCCGTGTGGTGTAGGTACACCCACAGCGCTGTTAGGGAGGGAGTTCCAGGATTTTGTCCCGTGTGATGTAGGTACACCCACAGCGCTGTTAGGGAGGGAGTTCCAGGATTTTGTCCCTGTGTGGTGTAGGTACACCCACGGCGCAATTAGGGAGGGAGTTCCAGGATTTTGTCCCGTGTGTGGTGTAGGTACACCCACGGCGCTGTTAGGGAGGGAGTTCCAGGATTTTGTCCGTGTGGTGTAGGTACACCCACGGCGCTGTTAGGGAGGGAGTTCCAGGATTTTGTCCGTGTGGTGTAGGTACACCCACAGTGCTGTTAGGGAGGGAGTTCCAGGATTTTGTCCCCGTGTGTGGTGTAGGTACACCCACAGTGCTGTTAGGGAGGGAGATCCAGGATTTTGTCCCCTGTGGTGTAGTTACACGCACGGCGCTGTTAGGGAGGGAGCTCCCGGATTTTGTCCATGTGGTGTAGGTACACCCACAGTGCTGTTAGGGAGGGAGTTCCAGGATTTTGTCACTGTGGTGTAGGTACACCCACGGCGCTGTTAGGGAGGGAGTTCCAGGAGTTTGTCACTGTGGTGTAGGTACACCCACGGCGCTGTTAGGGAGGGAGTTCCAGGATTTTGTCCCCGTGTGGTGTAGGTACACCCACGGCGCTGTTAGGGAGGGAGTTCCAGGATTTTGTCCCGTGTGTGGTGTAGGTACACCCACGGCGCTGTTAGGGAGGGAGTTCCAGGATTTTGTCCCATCTGGTGTAGGTACACCCACGGCGCTGTTAGGGAGGGAGTTCCAGGATTTTGTCCCCGTGTGGTGTAGGTACACCCACGGCGCTGTTAGGGAGGGAGTTCCAGGATTTTGTCCGTGTGGTGTAGGTACACCCACGGCGCTGTTAGGGAGTTCCAGGATTTTGTCCCCTGTGGTGTAGGTACACCCACAGCGCTGTTAGGGAGTTCCAGGATTTTGTCCCCTGTGGTGTAGGTACACCCACAGCGCTGTTAGGGAGTTCCAGGATTTTGTCCCGTGTGGTGTAGGTACACCCACGGCGCTGTTAGAGAGGGAGTTCCAGGATTTTGTCCCCGTGTGTGGTGTAGGTACACCCACAGCGCTGTTAGGGAGGGAGTTCCAGGATTTTGTCCGTGTGGTGTAGGTACACCCACAGCGCTGTTAGGGAGGGAGTTCCAGGATTTTGTCCCCCGTGTGTGGTGTAGGTACACCCACGGCGCTGTTAGGGAGGGAGTTCCAGGATTTTGTCCGTGTGTGGTGTAGGTACACCAACGGCGCTGTTAGGGAGGGAGTTCCAGGATTTTGTCCCCGTGTGGTGTAGGTACACCCACGGCGCTGTTAGGGAGGGAGTTCCAGGATTTTGTCCATCTGGTGTAGGTACACCCACGGCGCTGTTCGGGAGGGAGTTCCAGGATTTTGTGCCCGGGTGTGGTGTAGCTACACCCACGGCGCTGTTAGGGAGGGAGTTCCAGGATTTTGTCCCCGTGTGTGGTGTAGGTACACCCACGGCGCTGTTAGGGAGGGAGTTCCAGGATTTTGTCCGTGTGGTGTAGGTACACCCACGGCGCTGTTAGGGAGGGAGTTCCAGGATTTTGACCGTGTGGTGTAGGTACACCCACGGCGCTGTAAGGGAGGGAGTTCCAGGATTTTGTCCGTGTGGTGTAGGTACACCCACAACGCTGTTAGGGAGGGAGTTCCAGGATTTTGTCCTTGTGGTGTAGGTACACCCACGGTGCTGTTAGGGAGGGAGTTCCAGGATTTTGTCCCCCGTGTGTGGTGTAGGTACACCCACAGCGCTGTTAGGGAGGGAGTTCCAGGATTTTGTCCCCGTGTGTGGTGTAGGTACACCCACGGCGCTGTTAGGGAGGGAGTTCCAGGATTTTGTCCGTGTGGTGTAGGTACACCCACGGTGCTGTTAGGGAGGGAGTTCCAGGATTTTGTCCCCCGTGTGTGGTGTAGGTACACCCACAGCGCTGTTAGGGAGGGAGTTCCAGGATTTTGTCCGTGTGGTGTAGGTACACCCACGGTGCTGTTAGGGAGGGAGTTCCAGGATTTTGTCCCCCGTGTGTGGTGTAGGTACACCCACGGCGCTGTTAGGGAGGGAGTTCCAGGATTTTGTCCCCGTGTGGTGTAGGTACACCCACAGCGCTGTTAGGGAGGGAGTTCCAGGATTTTGTCCCCGTGTGGTGTAGGCACACCCACAGCGCTGTTAGGGAGGGATTTCCAGGATTTTGTCCCCCGTGTGTGGTGTAGGTACACCCACAGCGCTGTTAGGGAGGGAGTTCCAGGATTTTGTCCCCATGTGGTGTAGGTACACCCACAGCGCTGTTAGGGAGGGAGTTCCAGGATTTTGTCCCCATGTGGTGTAGGTACACCCACGGCGCTGTTAGGGAGGGATTTCCAGGATGTTGTCCGTGTGGTGTAGGTACACCCACAGTGCTGTAAGGGAGGGAGTTCCAGGATTTTGTCTGTGTGGTGTAGGTACACCCACGGCGCTGTTAGGGAGCGAGTTCCAGGATTTTGTCCCCATGTGGTGTAGGTACACCCACGGCGCTGTTAGGGAGGGAGTTCCAGGATTTTGTCTGTGTGGTGTAGGTACACCCACGGCGCTGTTAGGGAGGGAGTTCCAGGATGTTGTCCGTGTGGTGTAGGTACACCCACAGTGCTGTTAGGGAGGGAGTTCCCGGATTTTGTCCGTGTGGTGTAGGTACACCCACGGAGCTGTTAGGGAGGGAGTTCCAGGATTTTGTCCGTGTGGTGTATGTACACCCACGGCGCTGTTAGGGAGGGAGTTCCAGGATTTTGTCCGTGTGGTGTAGGTACACCCACAGCGCTGTTAGGGAGGGAGTTCCAGGATTTTGTCCCCCGTGTGTGGTGTAGGTACACCCACAGCGCTGTTAGGGAGGGAGTTCCAGGATTTTGTCCCCGTGTGTGGTGTAGCTACACCCACGGCGCTGTTAGGGAGGGAGTTCCAGGATTTTGTCCCCGTGTGGTGTAGGTACACCCACAGCGCTGTTAGGGTGGGAGTTCCAGGATTTTGTCCATGTGGTGTAGGTACACCCACGGCGCTGTTAGGGAGAGAGTTCCAGGATTTTGTCCGTGTGGTGTAGGTACACCCACCGCGCTGTGAGGGAGGGAGTTCCAGGATTTTGTACCCATGTGGTGTAGGTACACCCACGGCGCTGTTAGGGAGGGAGTTCCAGGATTTTGTCCCCGTGTGGTGTAGGTACACCCACGGTGCTGTTAGGGAGGGAGTTCCAGGATTTTGTCCCCGTGTGGTGTAGGTACACCCACAGCGCTGTTAGGGAGGGAGTTCCAGGATTTTGTCCCCCGTGTGTGGTGTAGGTACACCCACAGCGCTGTTAGGGAGGGAGTTCCAGGATTTTGTCCCCGTGTGGTGTAGGTACACCCACAGTGCTGTTACGGAGGGAGTTCCAGGATTTTGTCCCCGTGTGGTGTAGGTACACCCACAGCGCTGTTAGGGTGGGAGTTCCAGGATTTTGTCCATGTGGTGTAGGTACACCCACGGCGCTGTTAGGGAGGGAGTTCCAGGATTTTGTCCCCGTGTGGTGTAGGTACACCCACGGCGCTGTTAGGGAGGGAGTTCCAGGATTTTGTCCCGTGTGTGGTGTAGGTACACCCACGGCGCTGTTAGGGAGGGAGTTCCAGGATTTTGTCCCCGTGTGGTGTAGGTACACCCACGGCGCTGTTAGGGAGGGAGTTCCAGGATTTTGTCCGTGTGGTGTAGGTACACCCATGGCGCTGTTAGGGAGGGAGTTCCAGGATTTTGTCCGTGCGGTGTAGGTACACCCACAGCGCTGTTAGGGAGGGAGTTCCAGGATTTTGTCTCCTGTGGTGTAGGTACACCCACGGCGCTGTTAGGGAGTTCCAGGATTTTGTCCCCTGTGGTGTAGGTACACCCACGGCGCTGTTAGAGAGGGAGTTCCAGGATTTTGTCCCCGTGTGTGGTGTAGGTACACCCACAGCGCTGTTAGGGAGGGAGTTCCAGGATTTTGTCTGTGTGTTGTAGGTACACCCACAGCGCTGTTAGGGAGGGAGTTCCAGGATTTTGTCCGTGTGGTGTAGGTACACCCAGAGCGCTGTTAGGGAGGGATTTCCAGGATTTTGTCCGTGTGGTGTAGGTACACCCACAGCGCTGTTAGGGGGGGAGTTCCAGGATTTTGTCCGTGTGGTGTAGGTACACCCACAGCGCTGTTAGGGAGGGAGTTCCAGGATTTTTTCCCACGTGTGTGGTGTAGGTACACCCACAGCGCTGTTAGGGAGGGAGTTCCAGGATTTTGTCCCCGTGTGGTGTAGGTACACCCACAGCGCTGTTAGGGGGGGAGTTCCAGGATTTTGTCCGTGTGGTGTAGGTACACCCACAGCGCTGTTAGGGAGGGAGTTCCAGGATTTTGTCCCGTGTGATGTAGGTACACCCACAGCGCTGTTAGGGAGGGAGTTCCAGGATTTTGTCCCGTGTGATGTAGGTACACCCACAGCGCTGTTAGGGAGGGAGTTCCAGGATTTTGTCCCCGTGTGGTGTAGGTACACCCACGGCGCAATTAGGGAGGGAGTTCCAGAATTTTGTCCGTGTGGTGTAGGTACACCCACGGCGCTGTTAGGGAGGGAGTTCCAGGATTTTGTCCGTGTGGTGTAGGTACACCCACAGTGCTGTTAGGGAGGGAGTTCCAGGATTTTGTCCCCGTGTGTGGTGTAGGTACACCCACAGTGCTGTTAGGGAGGGAGATCCAGGATTTTGTCCCCTGTGGTGTAGTTACACGCACGGCGCTGTTAGGGAGGGAGCTCCCGGATTTTGTCCATGTGGTGTAGGTACACCCACAGTGCTGTTAGGGAGGGAGTTCCAGGATTTTGTCCGTGTGGTGTAGGTACACCCACGGTGCTGTTAGGGAGGGAGTTCCAGGATTTTGTCCGTGTGGTGTAGGTACACCCACGGTGCTGTTAGGGAGGGAGTTCCAGGATTTTGTCCCCCGTGTGTGGTGTAGGTACACCCACAGCGCTGTTAGGGAGGGAGTTCCAGGATTTTGTCCCCCGTGTGTGGTGTAGGTACACCCACAGCGCTGTTAGGGAGGGAGTTCCAGGATTTTGTCCCGGTGTGGTGTAGGTACACCCACGGCGCTGTTAGGGAGGGAGTTCCAGGATTTTGTCCCCGTGTGGTGTAGGTACACCCACAGCGCTGTTAGGGAGGGATTTCCAGGATTTTGTCCACCGTGTGTGGTGTAGGTACACCCACAGCGCTGTTAGGGAGGGAGTTCCAGGATTTTGTCCCCATGTGGTGTAGGTACACCCACGGCGCTGTTAGGGAGGAAGTTCCAGGATTTTGTCCCCATGTGGTATAGGTACACCCACAGCGCTGTTAGGGAGGGAGTTCCAGGATTTTGTCCCCATGTGGTGTAGGTACACCCACGGCGCTGTTAGGGAGGGATTTCCAGGATGTTGTCCGTGTGGTGTAGGTACACCCACAGCGCTGTTAGGGAGGGAGTTGCAGGATTTTGTCTGTGTGGTGTAGGTACACCCACGGCGCTGTTACGGAGCGAGTTCCAGGATTTTGTCCCCATGTGGTGTAGGTACACCCACGGCGCTGTTAGGGAGGGAGTTCCAGGATTTTGTCTGTGTGGTGTAGGTACACCCACGGCGCTGTTAGGGAGGGAGTTCCAGGATGTTGTCCGTGTGGTGTAGGTACACCCACAGTGCTGTTAGGGAGGGAGTTCCCGGATTTTGTCCGTGTGGTGTAGGTACACCCACGGTGCTGTTAGGGAGGGAGTTCCAGGATTTTGTCCGTGTGGTGTATGTACACCCACGGCGCTGTTAGGGAGGGAGTTCCAGGATTTTGTCCCCCGTGTGTGGTGCAGGTACACCCATGGCGCTGTTAGGGAGGGATTTCCAGGATGTTGTCCGTGTGGTGTAGGTACACCCACAGCGCTGTTAGGGAGGGAGTTCCAGGATTTTGTCCCCGTGTGTGGTGTAGGTACACCCACGGCGCTATTAGGGAGGGAGTTCCAGGATTTTGTCCGTGTGGTGTAGGTATACCCACGGCGCTGTTAGGGAGGGAGTTCCAGGAACGTGTCCGTGTGGGGTGTAGGTACACCCACAGCGCTGTTAGGGAGGGAGTTCCAGGATTTTGTCCCGTGTGTGGTGTAGGTACACCCACGGCGATGTTAGGGAAGGAGTTCCAGGATTTTGTCCCATGTAGTGTAGGTACACCCACGGCGCTGTTAGGGAGTTCCAGGATTTTGTCCGTGTGGTGTAGGTACACCCACAGCGCTGTTAGAGAGGGAGTTCCAGGATTTTGTCACTGTGGTGTAGGTACACCCACGGCGCTGTTAGGGAGGGAGTTCCAGGATTTTGTCCTGTGTGGTGTAGGTACACCCACGGCGCTGTTGGGGAGGGAGTTCCAGGATTTTGTCCCCGTGTGTGGTGTAGGTACACCCACGGTGCTGTTAGGGAGGGAGTTCCAGGATTTTGTCCCCGTGTGTGGTGTCGGTACACCCATGGCGCTGTTAGGGAGGGAGTTCCAGGATTTTGTCCCCGTGTGGTGTAGGTACACCCACGGCGCTGTTAGGGCGGGAGTTCCAGGATTTTGTCCCCGTGCGGTGTAGGTACACCCACGGCGCTGTTAGGGAGGTAGTTCCAGGATTTTGTCCGTGTGGTGTAGGTACACCCACGGCGCTGCTGGGGAGGGAGTTCCAGGATTTTGTCCGTGTGCTCTAGGTACACCCACAGCGCTGTTAGGGAGGGAATTCCAGGATTTTGTCCCGTGTGGTGTAGGTACACCCACAGCGCTGTTAGGGAGGGAGTTCCAGGATTTTGTCCCGTGTGGTGTAGGTACACCCACAGCGCTGTTAGGGAGGGAGTTCCAGGATTTTGTCCGTGTGGTGTAGGTACACCCACAGCGCTTTTAGGGAGGGAGTTCCAGGATTTTGTCCGTGTGGTGTAGGTACACCCATGGCGCTGTTAGGGAAGGAGTTCCAGGATTTTGTCCCCGTGTGTGGTGCAGGTACACCCACGGCGCTGTTAGAGAGGGAGTTCCAGGATTTTGTCCGTGTGGTGTAGGTACACCCACGGCGCTGTTAGGGAGGGAGTTCCAGGATTTGGACCCAGCGACAGTGAAGGAACGGCCGATATATTCCCAAGTCGGGATGGTGAGTGGTTGGGAGGGGAACTTGCAGGTGGTGGTGTTCCCCGTGTGTCTGCTGCCCTCGTCCTTCTAGATGGTAGAGGTTGTGGGTTTGGGCGGCGCTGTCGAAGGAGCCCTTGGTGAGTTGCTGCAGTGCATCTTGTAGATGGTACACACGCTGCTGCCCCTGTGCGTCGGTGGTGGTGGTGGAGGGGGTGAATGTTTGTGGATGGGGAGTCCCATCGAGCGGGGGCTGCTTTGTCCTGGACGGTGTCGAGCTTCTCGAGTGTTGTGGGAGCCGCACTCATCCAGGCGAGTGGGGGGTGTCCCATCACACTCCTGACTTGTACCTTGTAGGCGGTGGACAGGCTTCATTATTGATAATAATTCGCTTGTTGCTGTCACGATGTTTTTGTTTATTGGGCAGGAGACAGAGCGGGCATTTCCTTAACTTACCTGTCACGACAAGGGATATTTATGTTACAGACCCCTCTTTGACCGAGGGCATGTTCCACTCAGTCCGCTGCTAGCCCCTGTGGGCGCACAGTCTTGCTTTGATGGCGTTCAGTGAACCCTAACACTCCGAGGGAGGTTCCTACCTCAATTTTGCTGAAAATAGTGGCACGTTGATGCTGGCACTCATCGGGATACGTTGCAGGAAAATACCAACGTCAAGGGGAGGGACAACAATTTATACCGCACGTGAAGAGAGCGCCGATTGGATGGCAAGTGGCGTTGCCAATGGAGAGCACGCGCCACTGACGGTGACCGGGACGGTAAACTGCTAAGCCTTGTTTGAAATTCCAACCAGGCACAGCTTGGCCCTGATTGGTCAAGGCGCTGCCCCCGAGGAACGAGTCAGCGAATGGCTGTCACTTATCTTGCTCAGCCGGAACGGGCGCAACGTGTGTATGCGCTCTCCCTGTCGGCGAGGGGCAGGGGCCCCGTGCCACTAATCTATGTAGCTCCCGGTGCGCCGCCAGCCCAAGACTCAAATCGCTTGCCGGCGTCCTTCTTGTAGCCCGCGGAGGTTCGTTTGGCAAATGTTGTCCGGTCGGTAAGAGCCGCATCTGATGTCCGCACATGAGCACGGACTGGTCTGTACTCTGCGAACGGCGGCTGGGGGCATCCTGTTTGAGACAGTCCGCCAGTCTTTGGGACGCTCGGCCGACATACCGGGCATCATACTGGCGCTGAAATTCACATACCCCGTCACTCATTCGCGTGATAGGCCAAATGTCTTCTTGGCGTGCCGGCAGCTTCCTGTTGGTGGCGAATACCACCACCCCCCCCCCCACCCCCGTGATGCTACAGCACAGTAGCGGGCGTGAGACAGCTGAGCGTCACCCGTCACTCGATACCTGGCCCTTCCCGGGGTAACCCGAGGGAGACCAGAATTTACGTGCGTTGAATTTCACTGGGCGATGATCCGCTCATTATTCGAGGTTACATTTCTCCTCCTGTGACCCTCCGCCCGTACTGACCGTTCCCTCCCCTTCCGCGGATTCAGAGGTCGTGCCTTGGGGTTCCGCAGTCCGAATCGCGGACGTGAAGGTCAGCGAGCGGTCCCAGCGCTCACCCTTCCGGAGCACCAGTTCCCACCTTCTGTATCTTTGAGTAACCACCCTTTACTCCCGCTTAAATAGTGACAGAGAGCGCGCCTCGATTCACCCTGTCTCCACCACACTCTCAGACAGCGCATTCCAGACCCTAACGCCTCGATTGACCCTGTCTCCCCCACACTCTCAGGCAGCACATTCCAGTTCCTAACGTCTCGATTGAACCTGTCTCCACCACACTCTCAGGCAGCGCATTCCAGACCCTAACGCCTCGATTGACCCTGTCTCCCCCACACTCTCAGGCAGCGCATTCCAGACCCTAACGCCTCGATTGACCCTGTCTCCACCACACTCTCAGGCAGCGCATTCCAGACCATAACGCCTCGATTGACCCTGTCTCCCCCACACTCTCAGGCAGCACATTCCAGTTCCTAACGTCTCGATTGAACCTGTCTCCACCACACTGTCACGCAGCACATTCCAGACCATAAAGTCTCGAGTGACCCTGTCTCCCCCACACTCTCAGGCAGCGCATTACAGATCCTAACGCCTTGATTGACCCTGTCTCCCCCACACTCTAAGGCAGTGCATTCCAGACCCTAACGCCTCGATTGAACCTGTCTCCACCACACTTTCAGGCAGCGCATTGCAGACCCTAACGCCTCGATTGAACCTGCCTCCACCACACTCTAAGGCAGTGCATTCCAGACCCTAACGCCTCGATTGAACGTGTCTCCACCACACTTTCAGGCAGCGCATTGCAGACCCTAACGCCTCGATTGAACCTGTCTCCACCACACTTTCAGGCAGCGCATTGCAGACCCTAACGCCTCGATTGACCCTGTCTCCCCCACACTCTCAGTCAGCACATTACAAACCCTAACCGCTCGCTGTGTGAAAAAGTTTCTTCTCACCTTGCATCTGCTTCTTTTGCCAAACACTTTAAGACTGTGCCCTCTGGTTCTCGATCCATTTACGTGCGAGAACAGTTTCTCCCTCTCTACTCTGTCCAGACCCCTCGCGATTTTGAGAACCTCCATCATGTCTCCTCCCAGCCTTCTCCTCTCCCAGGAAAACAGTCCCAACCTCTCCAATCTTTCCTCATCGCTGAAATGCCTCATCCCCGGAACCATTCTCGCAAACCTCTTCTGCTCTCTCTCCAATGCGTTCACATCCTTGCTATAGTGTGACACCCAGAACTGTGCACAATACTCCAGCTGAGGTCTAACCAGTGTTCTTCTATAAATCCCTGCTCTTGTACTCTGTGCCCCTATTAATGAAGCCGCGAATACTGTAATGTTCAGAGACAGCTCTGTCTGCCTGTCCTGCCACCTTCAATGACTCACGTACATAGACACCCACGTCTCTCTGTTCCTGCACACCCTTTAGAATAGTATCCTTTATTTCATACTGTATCTCCATGTTCTTTATACCAAAGTGTATCACCACACACTTCTGCACATTGAACTTCATCTGCCCCCTACCTGCCCACTCCACCAAGGTCAATGTCCTTTTGAAGTTCTGCACTGTCCTCCTCACAGTTTACAGTTCTCCCAAGTTTTGTGTGACCCGCAAACTTTGAAGCTGTCTCCTGCTCACCAAGATCGAGAAGATTTATATGTTAGGAAAAGCAAGGGTCCCAATACCAACCCCTGGGGAACTGCGCTACAAACCTTCTCCCAGCCCCCAAAACCACCCACCAACCATCAACCTGTTTCCTTTCCCTCAACCAATTTTGTGTCCACGCTGCTACTGTCCCTTTTAACGCACGACCTGTCACTTTCCTGAGAAGTCTGCTGTGTGGTACTGTATCGAATGCCTTCTGCAAGTCCACGTACACCACACCAACGCCCCTGCCCTCATCGATCCCCTCTGTTACCTCTTCAAAAAAAAAAAACCTCTGGCAAGGTAAGACACGACTTTCCTTGAACGAATCCACGCTGACCCTCCCCGAATCAATCCTCGGTTTTCCACGCGACCGTTCGGACTTTCCAGAATAACTCTTTCCAGAAGGTTCCCCAGCCCCGAAGTTGAACGGACTGGACTGCCAAGGCAGGGCAGATCTTTTACAGCCGTTTTGGAACCAGGGAGTAACTGCTGGCAATTCTCCAGTCCTCCGGCACCTCCCCACCCACCCCCCACCCCCGAATCCAGGGAACACGGAAAGATCGCCCCCTTTCACTGGTGGTGACGATGAGAAGGGTTGGCTCGGAGAGTTGGGTGAGGACCGAGGGGGGAGACACACTCGATCTACGTCGGGTCAGGGGTCGCAAGTTACTTGGCGGGTGTCACGTTCCCGCATGTTTCCACGTTGAACTAATAAAATATCGATCGAGAAAGTAACCGGATCTCGCTCGCTCGCTCTCTCTCTCTGGTGTGAATTCCCTGCTCATCCTTTACCTCAGAATGATTGTTCTTACCGGACAAGGTCTGCCCCGGTCCTACGTTTCACCTCCAGTGGCAGTGCTCACTCCCGGAGATCGTTCCATCGGCGTCAACAGGCGTCGTAAAGGCTCAATAATACACGCTCCGGAGTGTTTACATTCTAGCACGGCGGCGTTGATAAGGTGGTTAAGGCGGCAGACGGAGTCCTCGCCTTTATTAGCCGAGATATAGAGTGTAAGAGCACGGTGGTTGTGCTGCAACTGTACAAAACACTAGTTAGGCCACAACTAGAGTACCGTGTGCAGTTTTCCGGTCACCACCTTACAGTGAGGACATAATTACGCGAGAGAGGGTAAGAGAGGAGATTTTCTTAATTTTTTTTTTACCAGGATGTTGCCACCCAGGTCTGGGAAAATTGCAGCCAACGAGGAAAGTTTGGATAGGCTGGGGTTGTCCCCCTCAGAGCAGAGGAGGCGGAGGAGGAGGGAAGATGGGATGGAGGTGTACCAAAATCGTAAGGGGGGGGGGGTGGTCCTGTTTACGTTAGCAGAGAGGTCAGTGACTGGGAGGTGGGGGCGTGGATTTTGGTTGAAGGGTTAGAGGGCGGATGAGGAATTGGTTTTTTTCCACCCAGAGGGTTGCGGGGGGTCCAGAACTCTCTGCCTGAAAGGGTCAGTAGAGGCAGAAACCCTCGACTCATTTAACAAGCGTCTGGGCGTGTGCCTCGTGTGCGGTAACTTTCAGGGCTATGGACCAAATACTGGAAAGCGGGATTAGGCCGGGGGTGGTGGGGTGAGGGGGGGGGGGGGGGTGCCCTCATTTTTCGGCCGGCACAGACACGATGGGCCGAGCGGTCTCTTTCTGTGCCGTAAGCTTTCTATGATTCTACGTGGGTGTTGTGACAGCTCCTCTCCTGAGTCACCCACTCAAGGTGGTGGGGGGTGAGCCACCTCATTGAGCCGTTGCAGTCCCCGTGTGTGGTGTAGGTACACACACGGCCCTGTTAGGGAGGGAGTTCCAGGATTTTGTCCCCGTGTGTGGTGTAGGTACACCCACAGCGCTGTTAGGGAGGGAGTTCCAGGATTTTGTCCGTGTGGTGTAGGTACACCCACGGCGCTGTTAGGGAGGGAGTTCCAGGATTTTGTCCGTGTGGTGTAGGTACACCCATGGCGCTGTTAGGGAGGGAGTTCCAGGATTTTGTCCCGTGTGGTGTAGGTACACCCACAGCGCTGTTAGGGAGGGAGTTCCAGGATTTTGTCCGTGTGGTGTAGGTACACCCACGGCGCTGTTAGGGAGGGAGTTCCAGGATTTTGACCCGGCGACAGTGAAGGAACGGCCGATATATTCCCAAGTCGGGATGGTGAGCGGCTCGGGAGGGGAACTTGCAGGTGGTGGTGTTCCCCATGTGTCTGCTGCCCTCGTCCTTCTAGATGGTAGAGGTGGTGGGTTTGGGCGGCGCTGTCGAAGGAGCCCTTGGCGAGTTGCTGCAGTGCATCTTGTAGATGGTACACACACTGCTGCCCCTGTGCGTCGGTGGTGGTGGTGGAGGGAGTGAATGTTTGTGGATGGGGGGCCCCATCGAGCGGGGGCTGCTTTGTCCTGGACGGTGTCGAGCTTCTCGAGTGTTGTGGGAGCCGCACTCATCCAGGCGAGTGGGGAGTGTCCCATCACACTCCTGACTGGTGCCTTGTAGATGGTGGACAGGCTTTGGGGGGGGGGTCAGGAGGTGAGTGACTCTCCGCAGGATTCCCAGCCTCTGACCTGCTCTTGTAGCCACAGTGTTTATATGGCTGGTCCCAGTTCAGTTTCTGGTCAATGGTGACCCCCAGGAGGTTGATAGAGGGGGGGGGATTCAGCGATGGTGATGCCAGTGAAGGTCAAAGGGGGCGATGGTTGGATTGTGTCTTGTTGGGAGATGGTTGTTGCCTGGTACCGGGGTGTAGCAGGAATGTGACTTGCTACTGGTCAGCCCCGAGCCTGGATACCGTCCGGGTCTCGCTGCGTTTGGGGGGGGTGCGGGGCTGTTCCAGTACCTGAGCAGCCCCTGGAGAAGCAGAAAACAGGGAGGTTAAAGGAGTTGAGGGTCGCGGGGGGGGGGGGGGGTTCGGTGCAGTTGGAGTAAATCAACTGAGTGAAAAGAGAGATGACACACAACAAAAAGTAAAGAAAAAAATCATCTGCTTTTATTCGACCCTGAACTCAGGCCCGGGCTGTGTCTGAACTTGGCTCCGGTGGAGCCTCAATTGGCTGTACAAAATTATAAATGAGAGAGAGAGAGAGAGAGACAAGGTACAAAATAGCTCATGAGCTCGTAAAAAACAGGCAGTAAAATAGAGGCCAGCTGAGTAAAATCTAGACGCACTTTTTTTGTATAAATTTGCATAATTCGTAGGTGCATCAGAAAAAGATTTCCGCATTCAGGGGCAAAAAACACGGTTTCTGCACGCGCGCACTCACATACACACACGCTCGCACGCACACGCACGCACTCACACACACACACTCGCGCGCACACGCACACACGCTCGCGCGCACACACACACGCTCGCCGCGCGCACACGCACACACACGCTCGCGCGCATACGCACACACGCTCGCGCGCACACGCACACACATGCTCGCGCACATACGCACACACACACACACACATGCTCGCGCGCACACGCACACACACGCTCGCGCGCACACGCGCACACACACGCTCGCGCGCACACGCACACACACGCTCGTGTGCACGCACACACACACACGCTCGCGCGCATACGCACACACACGCTCGCGCGCATACGCACTCACAAACGCTCGTGCGCACCACGCACACACACACACGCTCGCACACACACACGCTCGCGCGCACACGCACACGCTCGCGTGCACACGCACTCACACAAATGCTCGCGCACACACACACGCTCGCGCGCACACACACTCGCGCGCATACGCACTCACACACGCTCGCGCGCACACACACACGCTCGCGCGCACACGCACACACACGCTCGCGCGCACACGCACTCACACACAGACACACGCTCGCGCGCACATGCACACACACTCTCTCACACATGCACACGCACACACGCTCGCACACACGCTCACACACACGCTCACTCTCACACACACATTCTCACACACACACACACTCTCTCACACACACGAGAATCTTCCACACACACCCACCCCAGCTGCCCCCTTTTATATATATATGTATAAAAAAAGAAAACACGGGCAGGGCTTACAAAAATCCAGTACAAATAAATTATCTCCGGGCAACTGGAGAGCACAGGGAGCCGGGGGCAGGGGGATGGTAGCTCCCAGACGAGGCGGGGGGTCGGGGGTGGATGTCAATCAGCCTCCCTTCTCCCCCCCCCACCCTCCCACCCCGACACCCAGCCCCTCGCGACCGCCTCGATGCCTCGCAACCTGGGGAGGGGGAGTCGTTAAAAACGGAGGGACACGCTTGGAGGCTTCATGCGCGTCACACACTGGCTCTCACTCTTCACACGCACAGTCAGGTGCCTGCACCCCACGCGGGCAGCAACGGGGTACGGGTCCACGTTTTGGCGGAGGGTGAGGGGGGAGGGGTGGGTGGGTGGGTGTGGGGGGGCGGGGAGAGAGAGAGAGAACGAACAGGCCAGCGGAGGGAGGCAAGTCGGCTGGAGGGACGGACGGAAGGGAGGGAGGTCCAGACCGCTTTGTGACCACTCGGGGGTGAACCGAGACGCCGGCCTCAGTGCCTTTTTTGCTTTGAGGGAGTATCGAGGCGAGGCACACGCTGGCACGGTGGGGAGGGGGAGGGAAGGGGTTGCTGGGGAGGGCCGGAGAGGGAGGGAGGGCCGTCACTCCAACTCGCTCTGCCGCCGGCTTCTCCGCCAACAGAGGGGACGGCGTTAGGCTGTGCGGTGACGCAATGGGGACCCGTCCCTTCCCCCTCCCCCACCCCTCCCCGGGGTCAGGGGACTGAGTAACGCTGCAGGCTCTCTGGAAGAGACAAGGGGTTCAAGGTGGGGCCGGGGAGTTGGCCCTCCAAGCCTGCAGTGGGTGACCCGCACTGCCAGAGGCGCTGCACCCGCCCACACGCACTTACACACACACACACACACACGTACACGCACACACACACGCACACACACACGCCAGAGGAATGTATCTGTGTCATCGTTTCCAGTCCGGAAGGTCAGAGCAGTTTCTGGTGGAGGATCTCCCAGGCCATTCTCTGTCTGAAATAAGGCATGTGTTTCTGGGAAAAAAAATGACAGAGAGCAGGCGTCAGAACCCCACCCCCCATTCCCGGTCTCCACCCACCCAGGAAGGAGGGAGGGAGAGAGGGAGGGGAGCGTGCGTGTGGAGAGACAGAGAGAGTCGACACAGAGTCCGCCCTCGCTACGTGCTACAATACAGCTCCAGCCTTAACCCCCCCCCCCCCTGCACCCCCGCACCTCCCCACACCCCCCCCCCCTCATAAGGTGCTGCTCCCCTCCCCTCCCCTCCCCTCCCCGAGGCCACCCCCACCCCCCACCCCCACCCTCCCGAGCACCTCCTTGGAGCCGCGAGCCTGCAGGTCGCCGTGAAACAGTCCCCGCGCCTGTGCTGGTCCGCCCTACGCCACACCTCCCCCCCACCCCACCCCACCCACCTCAAACCAGCCACACCTTCTCTCCACCCCCCCCCCCCCCCCCCCCACCGCTTCCGCAAGTCGGGTTGAACCATACGAGTGATCTCGGGTGGGGGGGGAGGTGAGGGAGGAAGGACTGCCCACTTTACGCACCTACCTCCTCCTTTTACCCCATCGATGCCCTGTTTCAGCCAACTCAGCAACGCAGGTTCTACCCCCGCACCCCACCCCCCCACCCCCCCCTCCGCCCACCCCCACCCCCCCCCTCCCCCAACCGTGCGATAGGCTTTCAAACCCCTCCCAACCCCACACCCCCACCAGGCTAGGGAGGGGGGAGGAGGAACGAAGGGGGTCTCGGCTGCCAAAACCCCACCCCCACCCCACCCATCGAGCTGGGCGCCTTGCCTGGCCCGTGACGGACGGACGGACGGACGGCTGGGGTCTCACGGCGGGCAGCGGGTGGGTGGGGGTTGCTGGGAGTGACCGCTGCGCCCTCTTACCTGGCCGAAGTGGATGGCCCGGTCCTGGCTGATGTAGTCCGCGTACTTGCAGGTGAACATGCCGCAGTCACTGCCGTTCATCTGCTGGGGGATCTCCTGCAGCGAGGGAGGGAGACAGGTGGGCGTCAGGGACGGTGTGAAAGGGGATCACGGCCCCAGGCCTCCAGCTGCGCCCACGGCCCCCGGAGACCGATGACCGCTCGCCCCCGCACCCCCCCGCGTTTCCCTCCTCAACCCCAAACCGTGCACACGTTTCACCGGCCCGGCGTGCACGCGCTCTCCCCCCCACACCGCGCGTGCGCTCTCACCTCACCATACGTGTGCTCTCCCCCCACCGCGCGTGTGCTCTCCCCCCCACCGCACGTGCACTCTCCCCTCACTATACGTGTGCTCTCCCCCCACCGCGCGTGTGCGCTCTGCCCCCAGGCGTGTGCTCTCCCCCCCACCGCGCGTGTGCGCTCTCCCCCCCAGGCGTGTGCTCTCCCCCCACCGCACGTGTGCGCTCTCCCCCCAGGCGTGTGCTCTCCCCCCACCGCGCGTGCGCTCTCCCCCTCACCATACGTGTGCTCTCCCCCCACCATGTGTGCGCTCTCCCCCTCACCATGCGTGTGCTCTCCCCCCACCGCCCATGCGCTCTCCCCCACCATACGTGTGCTCTCCCCCCACCACGCGTGCACTCTCCCACCATGTGTGCGCTCTCCCCTCACCATGCGTGTGCTCTCCCCCAAGGCGTGTGCTCTCCCCCCACCGCCCATGCCGCTCTCCCCCACCATACGTGTGCTCTCCCCCCCACCGCGCGTCGCGCTCTCCCCCTCACCATACGTGTGCTCTCCCCCCACCATGTGTGCGCTCTCCCCTCACCATGCGTGTGCTCTCCCCCAAGGCGTGTGCTCTCCCCCCACCGCCCATGCGCTCTCCCCCACCATGCGTGTGCTCTCCCCTCACCATGCGTGCGCTCTCTCCCCCCCCCACCGCATGCACGGTCTCCCCCAACCGTGCATACCCACACCTCCCCCCACCCCACCCCCTCCTTACAGCACATCCACAACACGAGGAAGAGGAGGGCGTCTGCCTGGGGCGTTGCTGCCAACCCCACCACCCCCCACCCCACCGCCCGCCCCCCCCCCCCCCCCCCCCCCCCCCGCAACAGCCGACCGGCACAGACCCAGAGCCCCTCAGCGGGCGGGAAGTGGGGGGGGGAGGGGGGGAGACGACACTCCCTGGCGGCAGGCGTGGTTCGCCCCGGCGCGATCCCGCCCCTCCAGGTGCGCGCCCCGGCTCCTGTCGGCGGGCGGAGGGACCGGGAGCTCCGCCGGCAGCGCCCAACACTCACCCGGCTCCCCTTGCTGCCCAGGACCCAGCCGCTGGTTTCGAATTCCTTCGCCTTCTTGTCGACGCTTTCCTGCTTCAGGTACCGCCTGCAAGCGACAGGGGCAAACAGACGGGGGAGGCTGAGAGAACACACGGGCTCAGAGCGCTGTAAGGTCCTTAATAAAGGGGGGGGGGGGTTGTGGGGGGGGGTAGAGAATCATCGGCCGCTCGGTCCTATTCCCCCCCCATTCACTAAGATCACGGCTGATCTCGCTGCGGCCTTAGTTCCGCTTTCCTGTCTGTCCCTCCCCCCCCCCGCCCATAACCCACGGCTCCCTCGTCGCCCAGAAACCCGTCCCTCTCGGCCTCGGGTACATTCACTGACCCGGCCTCCGCTGCTCTCTGTGGGGGGGGCGGGGGGAGGTGGGGGGGGGGGAGAATTCCACAGACTGACCCCCCCCCCTCTGAGGGGAGAAATTCCTCCTCGTCTCCGTCTTCAACGGGAGACCCCTTATTCTAGAATCTGTGCCCCCCCTCCCTCCCTCCCTCGTTCTAGAATCCCCCCACGAGGGGGAGGTGGGGAAACACCCTCACAGCATCCACCCTGTCAAGCCCCCCACCCCCCGACCCGCTCTCAGAATCTGATCTGTTTCGATAAGATCACCTCTCGCTCTTCTAAGCTCCCAACGGGGTCCAGGGCCCAACCTGCTGAACCTTTCCCCCGTGAGACAAACCCCCCCCCACTTCGTCCCAGGGATCAGCCCAGCGAACCTTCTCCGAACGGGCCCCCCGATGCAGGGGATGTCTCCCTCCTTAGGCAAGAGGACCAGCTGAGGCTCAGCCTTCACACACACACGCCCCCCCACACCCGTCCCCCCCCCCCCCCCCAACCCCCTCCCCGCACCCCTCCCATCTCCGACACACCCCCCTCCGCTGCCTACACCCACCTCCAGCGCCTCCTGCCTGCGAGACCGAGCTGGTCCAACGCCCCCAAGCCAGCGCTGGCGGCCAGCACAGATACCGTACGATGCCCGGGGGGGTGGTGGGGGGGGGCGGGGTGGGGGGTGGGGCGGTGGTAAGAGCCATCCCTCTGTTCCAAAGAAAACAACCCCAGCCTATCCAATCTTTCCCTCAAACTCCCGAAATCCTCCAGTTCCGCCAACATCCCCCTGTTAAAAATCTCCTCCGTGTCCCCCTCTCTCGTGTGTGATCTGCGATGCGGTGACCAGGACCGTGCGCAGTACTCTAGTTGCGGTCTAACTAGTGTTTCATACATACTCCAGTAGGACCTCCCTGCGCTGTTAGGGAGGGAGTTCCAGGATTTTGTCCCCGTGTGTGGTGTAGGTACACCCACGGCGCTGTTAGGGAGGGAGTTCCAGGATTTTGTCCCCGTGTGGTGTAGGTACACCCACAGCGCTGTTAGGCAGGGAGTTCCAGGATTTTGTCCGTGTGGTGTAGGTACACCCACAGCGCTGTTAGGGAGAGGGTTCCAGGATTTTGTCCATGTGGTCTAGGTACACCCACAGCGCTGTTAGGGAGGGAGTTCCAGGATTTTGTCCCCGTGTGTGGTGTAGGTACACCCACGGCGCTGTTAGGGAGGGAGTTCCAGGATTTTGTCCCCGTGTGGTGTAGGTACACCCACAGTGCTGTTAGGGAGGGAGTTCCAGGATTTTGTCCCCGTGTGGTGTAGGTACACCCACGGCGCTGTTAGGGAGGGAGTTCCAGGATTTTGTCCCTGTGGTGTAGGTACACCCACAGTGCTGTTAGGGAGGGAGTTCCAGGATTTTGTCCGTGTGGTGTAGGTACACCCACGGCGCTGTTAGGGAGGGAGATCCAGGATTTTGTCCGTGTGGTGTAGGTACACCCACGGCGCTGTTAGGGAGGGAGTTCCAGGATTTTGTCCGTGTGGTGTAGGTACACCCACAGTGCTGTTAGGGAGGGAGTTCCAGGATTTTGTCCCCGTGTGGTGTAGGTACACCCACGGTGCTGTTAGGGAGGGAGTTCCAGGATTTTGTCCCTGTGGTGTAGGTACACCCACAGTGCTGTTAGGGAGGGAGTTCCAGGATTTTGTCCGTGTGGTGTAGGTACACCCACGGCGCTGTTAGAGAGGGAGCTCCAGGATTTTGTCCCGTGTGGTGTAGGTACACCCACGGCGCTGTTAGGGTGGGAGTTCCAGGATTTTGTCCCTGTGGTGTAGGTACACCCACGGCGCTGTTAGGGAGGGAGTTCCAGGATTTTGTCCGTGTGGTGTAGGTACACCCATGGCGCTGTTAGTGAGGGAGTTCCAGGATTTTGTCCCCGTGTGTGGTGTAGATACACCCACGGCGCTGTTAGGGAGGGAGTGCCAGGATTTTGTCCTGTGTGGTGTAGGTACACCCACGGCGCTGTTAGGGAGGGAGTTCCAGTATTTTGTCCCTGTGGTGTAGGTACACCCACGGCACTGGTAGGGAGGGAGTTCCAGGATTTTGTCCCTGTGGTGTAGGTACACCCACGGTGCTGTTAGGGAGGGAGTTCCAGGATTTTGTCCCTGTGGTGTAGGTACACCCACGGCGCTGTTAGGGAGGGAGTTCCAGGATTTTGTCCCTGTGGTGTAGGTACACCCACAGCGCTGTTAGGGAGGGAGTTCCAGGATTTTGACCCAGCGACAGTGAAGGAACGGCCGATATATTCCCAAGTCGGGATGGTGAGTGGCTGGGAGGGGAACTTGCAGGTGGTGGTGTTCCCCGTGTGTCTGCTGCCCTCGTCCTTCTAGACGGTAGAGGTGGTGGGTTTGGGTGGCGCTGTCGAAGGAGCCTTGGCGAGTTGCTGCAGTGCATCTTGTAGACGGTACACACACTGCTGCCCCTGTGCGTCGGTGCTGGTGGTGGTGGAGGGAGTGAATGTTTGTGGATGGGGTGCCCCATCGAGCGGGGGCTGCTTTGTCCTGGACGGTGTCGAGCTTCTCGAGTGTTGTGGGAGCCGCACTCATCCAGGCGAGTGGGGGGTGTGTTCCCATCCCACTCCTGACTTGTGCCTTGTGGATGGTGGACAGGCTTTGGTGGGGGGGAGTCAGGAGGTGAGTGACTCTCCGCAGGATTCCCAGCCTCTGACCTGCTCTTGTAGCCACAGTGTTTATATGGCTGGTCCCAGTTCAGTTTCTGGTCAATGCTAACGTCCCACCGCTGCCCCCTCCCCACACCCACCCCCCCCCCCCCCACCCCCAAGCCTCGGAGCCAGCCTTGGCGAGGGCCGGCGGGACACTCACAGCAATATCCGACAGGCCTCATCGTTGCTGCCACCCATCGAGTCGTAGTACAGGATGGTCCTCCTCCGGAAATCCACCACCTGGGTGAGGCAGGCAAAACAGGTTAGCAGGGCAGGGCCGCGGTCCGAGACCGTGTCCGCGTGGGTGCTACCGCGCGTGGGGCCTGTTCACCCCCCCCACCCAACCCACCCCCACCCTGCTGACCACACCCCGCCCCGCCACCCCCGCTCGCCTCATGCAGCAAACTCTCAGGGTGCTGCTGGAGTCCCATTCAGCCCCTCTCCCTCCTCCTCGAGCCTGTTACACAGGAACAGGAGGAGGCCATTCAGCCCCTCTCCCTCCTCCTCGAGCCTGTTACACAGGAACAGGAGGAGGCCCCATTCAGCCCCTCTCCCTCCTCCTCGAAGCCTGTTACACAGGAACAGGAGGAGGCCATTCAGCCCCTCTCCTCGTGTCTGCTACACAGGAACAGGAGGAGCCCATTCAGCCCCTCTCCCTCCTCCTCGAGCCTGTTACACAGGAACAGGAGGAGGCCATTCAGCCCCTCTCCCTCCTCCTCGAGCCTGTTACACAGGAACAGGAGGAGGCCCCATTCAGCCCCTCTCCCTCCTCCTCGAAGCCTGTTACACAGGAACAGGAGGAGGCCATTCAGCCCCTCTCCTCGTGTCTGCTACACAGGAACAGGAGGAGCCCATTCAGCCCCTCTCCTCGTGTCTGCTACACAGGAACAGGAGGAGCCCATTCAGCCCCCTCTCCCTCCTCCTCGAGGCCTGTTACACAGGAACAGGAGGAGGCCATTCAGCCCCTCTCCTCGTGTCTGCTACACAGGAACAGGAGGAGGCCCATTCAGCCCCTCGATCCCACCCTCCCGTTCAATAAGGCCACGGC
>JANJGN010004366.1:0-34014 GCA_026770705.1 Isurus oxyrinchus | reverse complement strand
CACTGTCCCCATCAAACACTCCCAGGACAGGTACAGCACGGGGTTAGATACAGAGTAAAGCTCCCTCTACACTGTCCCCATCAAACACTCCCAGGGCAGGTACAGCACGGGGTTAGATACAGAATAAAGCTCCCTCTACACTGTCCCCATCAAACACTCCCAGGACAGGTACAGCACGGTGTTAGATACAGAGTAAAGCTCCCTCTACACCGTCCCCATCAAACACTCCCATGACAGGTACAGCACGGGGTTAGATACAGAGTAAATCTCCCTCTACACTGTCCCCATCAAACACTCCCAGGGCAGGTACAGCACGGGGTTAGATACAGAATAAAGCTCCCTCTACACTGTCCCCATCAAACACTCCCAGGACAGGTACAGCACGGGGTTAGATACAGAATAAAGCTCCCTCTACACTGTCCCCATCAAACACTCCCAGGACAGGTACAGCACGGTGTTAGATACAGAGTAAAGCTCCCTCTACACCGTCCCCATCAAACACTCCCATGACAGGTACAGCACGGGGTTAGATACAGAGTAAAGCTCCCTCTACACTGTCCCCATCAAACACTCCCAGGGCAGGTACAGCACGGGGTTAGATACAGAATAAAGCTCCCTCTACACTGTCCCCATCAAACACTCCCAGGACAGGTACAGCACGGGGTTAGATACAGAGTAAAGCTCCCTCTACACCTTCCCCATCAAACACTCCCAGGACAGGTACAGCACAGGGTTAGATACAGAGTAAAGCTCCCTCTACACTGTCCCCATCAAACACTCCCAGGACAGGTACAGCACGGGGTTAGATACAGAGTAAAGCTCCCTCTACACTGTCCCCATCAAACACTCCCAGGACAGGTACAGCACGGGGTTAGATACAGAGTAAAGCTCCCTCTACACTGTCCACATCAAACACTCCCAGGACAGGTACAGCATGGGGTTAGATACAGGGTAAAGCTCCCTCTACACTGTCCCCATCAAACACTCCCAGGACAGGTACAGCACGGGGTTAGATACAGAGTAAATCTCCCTCTACACCGTCCTCATCAAACACTCCCAGGACAGGTACAGCACGGGGTTAGATACAGGGTAAAGCTCCCTCTACACTGTCCCCATCAAACACTCCCAGGACAGGTACGGCACGGGGTTAGATACAGAGTAAAGCTCCCTCTACACTGTCCCCATCAAACACTCCCAGGACAGGTACAGCACGGGGTTAGATACAGAGTAAAGCTCCCTCTACACCGTCCCCATCAAACACTCCCAGGACAGGTACAGCACGGGGTTAGACACAGAGTAAAGCTGCCTCTACACCGTCCCCATCAAACACTTCCAGGACAGGTACAGCACGGAGTTAAATACAGAGTAAAGCTCCCTCTACACTGTCCCCATCAAGAAAACGTGGGGAAATCTCCACTCTGATGTCCCGCTGTAGGGTGCTGGGGTGTTCAGTATTTTTGGGGTCTGAGGTTTCAATTCTGCCTGCCCGGTATTCCAGGGGTTTACATTGTAGGATTTGGGAGAACGCCCAGTGATAAACCCAGTCCCTTTCTTTAAAAAAAAAAGACAGGAACCACCCGTTCGGAAAGCATGGCCAAGCGTTCAGGTGGCGCCGAGAGAGAGCCGCGGGGACACCGCTGTGCTGAAGAACTGGCTCACCTGTTATCGTTGATGTCAGTTTCGTTGCCTGTGTGCGAGAGAGAGAGGGAGGAACGGAGAGAGAGAGAGGGAGAGAAAGAGAGGGAGAGAGAGAGAGGGAAAAAGGAGAAAGGCAGAGAGTAGTCAGCAAACCAAGCGGATGATAGTCCCTAAGCTGCAGGAGACCGGTTCACACCTCTGCTGCCGGGTGTGTTTCACGCGGGCCTGTGTGGGTCTGGCCGGAGGGGAGAGGTGCCTGAGCTAGCCCATCATTTATTCAGCTTCTTGCCAAGGACCCTGTGCTGGCCTGCATTTTATGGCTCCTCCCGCTGGTGATCCTAAACTCTCTGCGTTTTATACATTTCGTGATTTGGCCGTTTCTCTTTTTTTTAAAAAAAAAACGCAGGCGCCTGCCAGGGTGTCCTTTCCTGGCCTGCGTTCTGCACACCCGCTGGGGTGCCCGTGCAAGCCTGCGCTTTTTGCACCTTCTGTCGGGAGTCCAGCGCTCGCCTGTGTCTTACACATCAGCCTGGGGTCCAGTGAAACCTGCGTTTTACACACCTGCCTGGGGGTCCAGTATAGCCTGTGTTTTACACATCCTCCTGGGGTTCCAGTGTGGCCTGTGTTTTACACATCCTCCTGGGGTTCCAGTGTAGCCTGCGTTTTACACATCTGCCTGTGGTCCAGTGTAGCCTGCATTTTACACATCCTCCTGGGGTTCCAGTGTAGCCAGCGTTTTACACATCCTCCTGGGGTTCCGGTGTAGCCTGCGTTTTACACATCCTCCTGGGGTTTCAGTGTAGCCTGCGTTTTACACATCATCCTGGAGCTCCAGTGTAGCCTGCGTTTTACACATCCTCCTGGGGTTTCAGTGTAGCCTGCATTTTACACATCCTCCTGGGGTTCCAGTGTAGCCTGCGTTTTACACATCTGCCTGTGGTCCAGTGTAGCCTGCGTTTTACACATCCTCCTGGGGTTCCAGTGTAGCCAGTGTTTTACACATCCTCCTGGGGTTCCGGTGTAGCCTGCGTTTTACACATCCTCCTGGGGTTTCAGTGTAGCCTGCGTTTTACACATCATCCTGGAGCTCCAGTGTAGCCTGCGTTTTACACATCCTCCTGGGGTTTCAGTGTAGCCTGCATTTTACACATCATCCTGGAGCTCCAGTGTAGCCTGTGTTTTACACAGCAGCCTGGGGTCCAGTGTAGCCTGTGTTTTGCACATCCTCCTGGGGTTCCAGTGTAGCCTGCGTTTTACACATCCTCCTGGGGTTCCAGTGTAGCCCGCGTTTTACACATCTGCCTGGGTTCTAGTGTAGCCTGTGGTTTACACATCCTCCTGGGCTTCCAGTGTAGCCTGTGTTTTACACATCCTCCTGGGGTTCCAGTGTAGCTTGCGTTTTACACATCCTCCTCGGGTTCCAGTGCAACCTGTGTTTTACACATCCTCCTGGGATTCTAGTGCAGCTTGTGTTTTACACATCCTCCTGGGATTCCGGGGCAACCTGCGTTTTACACATCCTCCTGGGGTTCCGGTGTAGCCTGCGTTTTACACATCCTCCTGGAGCTCCAGTGTAGCCTGCGTTTTACACATCTGCCTGGGGTCCAGTATAGCCTGTGTTTTACACATCCTCCTGGGGTTCCGGTGTAGCCTGCGTTTTACACATCCTCCTGGAGTTCCAGTGTAGCCTGCGTTTTACACATCTGCCTGGGGTCCAGTGTAGCCTGTGTTTTGCACATCCTCCTGGGGTTCCAGTGCAACCTGCGTTTTACACATCCTCCTGGGGTCCAATATAGCCTGTGTTTTACACATCCTCCTGGGGTGCAGTGTAGCCTGTGCTTTCCACATCTACCTTGGGGTCCAGTGTAGCCTGTGTTTTACACATCCTCCTGGGATTCCAGTGCAACCTGCATTTTACACATCCTCCTGGGGTTCCAGTGTAGCCTGCATTTTACACATCCTCCTGGGGTTCCAGTGTAGCCTGTGTTTTACACATCTGCCTGGGGGTCCAGTGTCGCCTGCATTTTACACATCTGTCTGGGGTTCCAGTGTCGCCTGCATTTTACACATCTGCCTGGGGTTCCAGTGTCGCCTGCATTTTACACACCTGCCTGGGGTTCCAATGTCACCTGCATTTTACACATCTGCCTGGGGTGCCAGTGTCACCTGCATTTTACACATCTGCCTGGGGTGCCAGTGTCGCCTGCATTTTACACATCTGCTGGGGATTCAGTGTCGCCTGTATTTTACACATCCTCCTGGGGTTCCAGTGTAGCCTGTGTTTTACACATCCTCCTGGGATTCCAGTGCAACATGCGTTTTACACATCCTCCTGGGGTTCCATTGTAGCCTGTGTTTTACACATCCTCCTGGAGGTCCAGTGCAGCCTGTGTTTTACACATCCTCCTGGGATTCCAGTGCAACATGCATTTTACACATCCTCCTGGGGTTCCAGTGTAGCCTGTGTTTTACACAACCTCCTGGAGGCCCAGTGTAGCCTGTGTTTTACACATCCTCCTGGGGTTCCAGTGTAGCCTGTGTTTTACACATCCTCTTGGGGTCCCAGTGTAGCCTGCATTTTACACATCTGCCTGAGGTTCCAGTGTCGCCTGCGTTTTACACATCTGTCTGGGGGTTTAGTGTAGCCTGCATTTTACACATCTTCCTGGGCGTGCAGTGGAGCCTGCGTTTTACACATCCTCCTGGGGGTGCAGTGTAGCCTGCATTTTATACATCTCCTTGGGGGTACAGTGTAGCCTGTGTTTTACGCATCTGCCTGGGGGTGCAGTGTAGCCGGTGTTTTACACATCCTCCTGGAGGTCCAGTGTAGCCTGTGTTTTACACATCCTCCTGGGGTTCCAGTGTAGCCTGCGTTTTACACATCTGCCTGGGCTCCAGTGTAGCCTGTGGTTTACACATCCTCCTGGGGGTCCAGTGTTGCCTGCATTTTACACATCTCCCTGGGCGTTCAGTTTAGCCTGTGTTTTACACATCTGCCTGGGGGTGCAGTGTAGCCTGCATTTTATACATCTGCCAGAGGGTGCAGTGTTGCCTGTGCTTTCCACATCTACCTTGGGGTCCAGTGTAGCTTGTGTTTTACAAATCTGCCTGGGGTTCCAGTGTAGCCTGTATTTTACACATCTGCTGGGGGTTCAGTGTAGCCTGTGTTTTACACATCCTCCTGGGATTCCAGAGCAACCTGTGTTTTACACATCCTCCTGGGATTCCAGAGCAACCTGTGTTTTACACATCCTCCTGGGGTTCCAGTGTAGCCTGCATTTTACACATCCTCCTGGGATTCCAGTGTAGCCTGCATTTTACACATCCTCCTGGGGTTCCGGTGTAGCCTGCGTTTTACACATCCTCCTGGAGTTCCAGTGTAGCCTGCGTTTTACACATCCTCCTGGGGTTCCAGTGTAGCCTGCGTTTTACACATCCTCCTGGGATTCCGGTGTATCTTGCATTTTATACATTTGTCAGAGGTTCCAGTATCACCTGCATTTTACACATCTACCTGGGGTGCCAGTGTCGCCTGCATTTTACACATCTGCCTGGGATTCCAGTGTATCCTGCATTTTACACATTTGTCTGGGGTGCCAGTGTCGCCTGCATTTTACACATCTGCCTGGGGTGCCAGTGTCGCCTGCGTTTTACACATCCTCCTGGGGTTCCAGTGTCGCCTGCGTTTTACACATCTGCCTGGTGTTCCAGTGTCGCCTGCATTTTACGTTTCTGCCTGGGGTTCCAGCGTCGCCTGCGCTTTACACATCTGCCTGGGGGTGCAGTGTAGCCTGCATTTTATACATCTGCCTGGGGGTGCAGTGTAGCCTGCATTTTATACATCTGCCTGGGGGTGCAGTGTAGCCTGCGTTTTACACATCCTCCTGGGTTGCAGTGTAGCCTGCATTTTATACATCTGCTTGGGCGTGCAGTGTAGCCTGTGTTTTACACATCTGTCTGGGTGTGCAGTGTAGTCTGCATTTTACACATCCTACTGGGGTTCCAGTGTAGCCTGTGTTTTATACAACCTCCTGGGGGTCCAGTGTAGCCTGTGTTTTACACATCCTCCTCGGGTTCCAGTATAGCCTGTGTTTTACATATCCTCCTGGGGTTCCAGTGTAGCCTGCGTTTTACACATCTGCCTGGGGTCCAGTGTAGCCTGTGTTTTACACATCCTCCTGGGGGTCCAGTGTAGCCTGCGTTTTACACATCTTTATGGGGTGTCCAGTGTCGCCTGCATTTTACACATCTCCCTGGGGGTTCAGTGTAGCCTGTGTTTTACACATCTGCCTGGGAGTGCAGTGTAGCCTGCATTTTATACATCTGCCTGGGGGTCCAGTGTAGCTTGCATTTTATACATCTGCCAGGGGCTGCAGTGTAGCCTGTGCTTTCCACATCTACCTTGGGGTCCAGTGTAGCCTGCGTTTTACACATCTGCCTGGGGTCCAGAGTAGCCTAGGATTTACACATCCTCCTGGGGGTCCAGTGTAGCCTGCGTTTTACACATCTGCCTGGGGTCCAGTGTCGCCTGCGTTTTACACATCTGCCTGGGGGTTTAGTGTAGCCTAGGATTTACACATCCTCCTGGGGGTCCAGTGTCCCCTGTATTTTACACATCTGCCTGGGTTCAGAGTAGCCTGCATTTTACACATTTGCTGGGGGTTCAGTGTAGCCTGTGTTTTATACATCCTACTGGTGTTCCAGTGTCACCTGTGTTTTACACATCCTCTTGGGGTTCCAGTGTAGCCTGTGTTTTATACATCCTCCTGGAATTCCAGTGCAACCTGTGTTTTACACATCCTCCTTGGGTTCCAGTGTAGCCTGTGTTTTATACATCCTCCTGGTGTTCCAGTGTCACCTGTGTTTTACACATCCTCTTGGGGTTCCAGTGTAGCCTGCATTTTACACATCTGCCTGGGGTTCCAGTGTCACCTGCATTTTACACATCTGTCTGGGGTTCCAGTGTAGCCTGCGTTTTACACATCTGCCTGGGGGTAAAGTGTAGCCTGCGTTTTACACATCCTCCTGGGGGTCCAATATAGCCTGTGTTTTATACATCCTCTTGGGGTTCCAGTGTAGCCTGTGTTTTACACAACCTCCTGGGGTTCCAGTGTAGCCTGCATTTTACACATCTGTCTGGGGGTCCTGTGTAGCCTGCGTTTTACACATATACTGCCGGGTGACCTGCACTAGCCTGCATTTAATGCAATCCTGATGGAGGTCCTGTGACAGACATTAAGATGATGAGAAATAGGAGCAGGAAGAGCCCATTTGGCACCCGGAGCCTGGTCCCCGATTCAATAACGTTGTGGCTGTTCTGACCGCGTGGCTTCAGCTCCACCTTCCTGCCTGTTCCCCCCTACCCTCATAACCCTCGACCCCACCCCCCCCCCCCCATCGTCAATCAGAAACCCATCTAACTCGGCCTCGGATATATTCACTGACCCGGCCTCCGCTGCTCTCTGTGTGGGGGGGAGTGGGGGGAGAGAATTCCACAGACTGACCACCCTCTGAGGGAAGAAATTCCCCCTCGTCTCCGTCTTCAATGGGAGACCCCTTATTCTGAAACTGTGCCCTCCTCCTCCTAGATTCACCTCCCCCCACACACCACCACCCCTTCCGCTACCTTCTGAGGGGACACAGCCTCTCAGCATGTGGTTTATGCGCCAGCGCTTCATACTTCTACACCTGGTGTGGGCGGGGGTAACCTGCGCTAGCCTGCGTTTTACGCCAGGCTTGTATTTTTTTGCGCACCACCTGCCAGCAGCCCGCGTTTTACATTCGCCCCCTCTCTCTAGCGAGCAGGAATTAAGCGAGTCACAAGGCGGGCAGGAGCGCCGAGCCCCGGGAGGTCGGTTCCGGGGAGCCGCTCACCGTTGTCCACAATCTGTCTTGGGTACAGACTGAAGCTATCTCCGGGGGACATTGTTCCGCTGGAGCAACTTCCAGTCAGAGAGCTGCAAAAGGAGAGAGAGAGAGAGAGAACAGAGCCTCAGCACAGTGTCCGATCCACGCATCGCGCGTACGCATGCATCAGCACGCACACGCACCCCTGCCCCCCCCCTCACCCCCCCCAACCCCCGCCGAGTCCCATAATCCAGGTCAACACTAATACTGGTGGAGCGCTGCGTTGTTGGGTGTTAAGCACCGCACTGTGGGAGGGTCAGCGCTGAGGGAGAGCCGCGCTGTCGGAGGGTCAGCGCTGAGGGAGAGCCGCACTGTCGGAGGGTCAGTGCTGAGGGAGAGCCGCACTGTCAGAGGGTCAGTGCTGAGTCAGAGCCGCGCTGTGGGAGGGTCAGTGCTGAGGGAGCACCGCGCTGTCGGAGGGTCAGTGCTGAGTCAGAGCCGCGCTGTGGGAGGGTCAGCGCTGAGGGAGAGCCGCGCTGTCGGAGGGTCAGCGCTGAGGGAGAGCCGCACTGTCGGAGGGTCAGTGCTGAGGGAGAGCCGGACTGTCAGAGGGTCAGTGCTGAGTCAGAGCCGCGCTGTGGGAGGGTCAGCGCTGAGGGAGCGCCGCGCTGTCGGAGGGTCAGTGCTGAGTCAGAGCCGCGCTGTGGGAGGGTCAGTGCTGAGGCAGAGCCGCACTGTCGGAGGGTCAGCGCTGAGGGAGCGCCGCACTGTCGGAGGGTCAGCGCTGAGGGAGCGCCGCACTGTCGGAGGGTCAGCGCTGAGGGAGCGCCGCACTGTCGGAGGGTCAGCGCTGAGGGAGCGCCGCACTGTCGGAGGGTCAGCGCTGAGGGAGCGCCGCACTGTCGGAGGGTCAGTGCTGAGGGAGCGCCGCACTGTCGGAGGGTCAGCGCTGAGGGAGCGCCGCACTGTCGGAGGGTAGGCGCTGAGGGAGTGCTGCACTGTCGGATAGTCAGTGCTGAGGGAGCGCCACACTGTCGGAGGGTCAGCGCTGAGGGAGCGCCGCGCTGTCGGAGGGTCAGCGCTGAGGGAGCGCCGCACTGTCGGAGGGTCAGCGCCGAGGGAGCGCCGCACTTTTGGACGGTCAGTGCTGAGGGAGAGCCGCGCTGTCGGAGGGTCAGACTGAGGGAGCGCCGCGCTGTCGGAGGGTCAGCGCTGAGGGACTGCCGCACTGTCGCAGGGTCAGTGCTGAGGGACAGCCGCAATGTCGGAGGGTCAGCGCTGAGGGAGCGCCGCACTGTCAGAGGGTCAGCGCCGAGGGAGCGCCGCACTGTCGGAGGGTCAGCGCTGAGGGAGCACCGCACTGTCGGAGGGTCAGCGCTGAGGGAGAGCCGCACTGTGGGAGGGTCAGTGCTGAGGGAGCGCCGCACTGTCGGAGAATCAGCGCTGAGGGAGCACCGCACTGTGGGAGGGTCAGCGCTGAGGGAGAGCCACAGTGTCAGAGGGTCAGCACTGAGGGAGAGCCGCACTGTCGGAGGGTCAGCGCTGCAGCATCAGGGGGTGGGGGTTGGGGGGGTGCGGAGTGGGCTGAAGGGTCACAGGGGTGCTGCTTCCAGCCAGCATCCTGCGCCCAGCACGCGCGGAGCTCACCAGCAGCTTGACTTTGTGGGGCATCGCCGCCGGCAGTATTGTTTAATACACGGACACAGCAGCAGCTCGAGGATCATTAAAGGGACCATCACCAATCAAATTCCGCCCCCCCCCCCACCACCCCCCACCCCCCCACCCCCACTGGCTAGCCCCGTACACCGAACCCCCAACCCACCGCCGCCGCCGGCAGACACTTACTATTTGTCTCTGGAACGTTCCGACAGGCCGGACATGTACATTGTCGGGTGGCAGGACTGGAACAGGGTGTTGCTGTAGGCGCAGGAGTCTGAGTGGCGGCTGCCATGGGTGCTGACCGGGGAGCAGGCAGGGTGCTGGCCCGGACGGACAGGCTTGGCTGGAAGACAAGTTCGCAGGGGTCAGCACGCGGGCGGGCGAGATGAGCAGCAGGAGGCGGAGGCCACTCGGCCCCTCGAGCCTCCCCACGCCCCCCCCCCCCCCACCTCCCCTCCCCACCCCCATTCAGTCAGATCGTGGCTTCAGGCCTGCGCTGCTGTTCAACGGGTCATCTGATCTTGGTCTCAATTACACCTTCCTGCCTGTTCCCCCATAACCCTCAACCCCCCTCGTCCATCAGGAACCCGTCTAACTCGGCCTCGGGTATATCCACTGACCCGGCCTCCGCTGCTCTCTGGGTGAGGGGGGGCGGGGGGAGAGAGATTCCACAGACTGACCACCCTCTGAGGGAAGAAATTCCTCCTCGTCTCCGTCTTCAATGGGAGACCCCTTATTCTGAACCTGTGCCCCCCTCCTCCTCCTCCCCCCTCGTTCTAGATTCCCCCACGAGGTGGTGGGGGGGGGGGACATACTCTCAGCATCCACCCTGTCAAGCCCCCCCACCCCCCTCCTCTCAGAATCTGACCTGTTTCAATAAGATCACCTCTCGTTCTTCTAAACTCCCCACGGGGTCCAGGGCCCAACCTGCTCAACCTTTCCCCGTGAGACAAACCCCCCTTCGTCCCAGGGATCAGCCCAGCGAACCTTCTCCGAACGGCCCCCCGATGCCAGTACGTCACCCCCCCCTCCCTTAAGTGAGGAGGCCGGGACTGTCCACGGGGCCTCCGGGTGCGGTACAGTTGGAGCGAGACTCACGTGGTTGATATACTCCAGCCCCATCAGCCTTCCCAACTCCTTTTGCTCCGGCCGCCCGAATCCTACAGAATGTCCTACAGCGCCCCGCAAATCGGGCGTGTGACGTGACCCCCCCCGACATCAGCCCGAGTTTCGGCGGGGCGGTGGGGAAGGGGCGGGCACGCTTACCGATCTGGGCGGAGTGCGATCGCCTCGGCATGTTCTTCGAGCGCACGACCTCCTTGATGCGGTCGACCTCCAGCTGGTAGCGCCTGCGGTCCTTCATGGCCCCTTCCTTGGCCTCCTTCAGTGCACCCTCCAGCGCCTTGACTCTCTCAGCCGTAGCCCGAAGTCGCTTCTCCAGCTTTGGAAGCTCACAGCGAAGATCTGCATTGTCACGAACCAGCTGCGAGAGCCACCGGGGAGGTCGGGGGGGGGGAAGGGGGTGGGGGGGGGGGGGTGCAGCCGGTCATCAAGATGTTTCGGGGGAGGAGAGAAAGGCAGTCGTTTGATCAATGGCTCCGTTACGCTCCCGAAAACCTCGGGCCGCTTTTGCGAGCCTTCCGGGTTCGACAGTTCCGCGCGCTACATCGCCCATCCCATCTGCCGTCGCCACTTACCCCTTCCCCGGACCTCTCTTCAGTTCCTTCACTCATCCGCCCGCCTTCGACGTTCGAAAGTTACTGACAAAAGGGAGCGAGACACGTGGCCAAAGCTTTTTCACCACCCCGCGCTTGTCAGGGCAGACGCCAAGAATGCCAAATCTCAAACTCTCACAACAATTTACACCGCCAGAGAAAAGGGCGCCGGCTGGTTGGCAAAGCGGACTCAGAATGGCCGAGATATTGCCACGGGGAGGCTTAGGCTCCCCAAGGTCCCGGGGCGTTGTAAAAGAGGCGCAAGGCTTGAACGTGTTTCTTTTGCTTGCAGAGGACAGGTCCCTGCGTGTGAAGGTATATAGCTTCCAGCAGAGAGTTCCTCGGTGCTTTCCCCACGGCAATGCCTCAGCCAAGCGGATTCGGCCGGCCAGCCAGTCAGCACCCTTTCCTCCCTGTGGTACAAATTGTTGTGAGAGTTTGAAACCAGCGGCATTCTTGCGCTTGTCCCGATGAGTCAGGGACAAGAAGCTTCAGCCACGTGTCTCTCTTTTCAGTGGTATTCAAGTTCTGTACTACCCAGCGACTGTTTTAACATTCCATCTCTCCTCCCCCTGCACTCTGTCTCAGAACATCCCCCTGTTGTCCTCTTCTTCCCCTCCGCCCCCACCCCTTCGCCATGGCTTTGGGGCTCTCTTAAAGTCGGTTACATCCCCAACTTTCCCAAAAATGCCATTTGTTGCTTTTGTCACCCCACCCGCTGCCCACCAGCCCCCCAATGGACACTGCCTGACCCTCCGAGTGTCTCCGACATTTTAGACCCTTCCCTCACTCCTAAGCCTGCAGCCGCCCTCCTTCTCGCACCCCCACCACCAAATCGAAAGAACAGGGGCGAGAGACGCACGGGAACAGCAGCACCTTCAAGTTCCCATCCCGACTTGGGAAACGCGTCGGTCATTCCTTCACCTTCGCTGGGTCAAAATCCTGGAAACTCCCCCACCCACCCCCCCCCCCCCACGCCACCACTCACCCTCCCGGGGAGCGCGTGATCAATAAAACAAATCCGCCAGGATTGCGCACGTTCCCGGAAATGTCTTGGGAGAGACGCGCCAGGGAGGCGTGATTCTGCCTGAACAGCGCAACCACACGCCCCCTGCGGTAGCCTCTTCCCTTTTGTAAAGCTGCTCTATCCGTGAGCAATGCCAGAGAGGGGCTGAACTATTCATGGTTGGGGGAGGGGCGGTGCTGCTGGGAAAGAGCGCCCTCCTCTGACAGAACCAAGTTTGGTCTCCAGTTGAAGTGAGGTGAGCAGGAAGGAAGATACCAACCCAGCTAGTTCTACATGTTGGTGCACTTCGGGTCCCCTAAGTTATAAACTTCTACAGTCTCTCCTTGTGATTATAGAGTGTGTGTGTTTTAGGAACAGGAGGAGGCCATTCAGCCCCTCGATCCTGTTCCACCCCATCCAACGAGACCACGGCTGATCTGTGACCTAACTCCATCTACCCAACCTTCACCCCGTATCCCTTTGACTAACAAAAATCGCTCAACCTCAGGTTTAAAACAAATCGATCCGGCATCGATTGCCGTTTGCGGGAGAGAGTTCCAAACTTCTCCCACCCTTTTGCGTGTCGAAGTGTTTCCTCATTTCACTCTGGAAAAGTCTGGCTCGAATTTTCAGACCTCGTCCTAGACTCCCCAACCAGGGGGAATAGTTTCTCTCTATCGACCCCTCTCCGATCCCCTTAATATCTCGTAAACTTTGATTGAATCACCCCCATTAACCTTCTAAATTCCAGAGAATACACCCCCACCCAGTTTGTGTCTAATCTCTCCTTGTAGTTTAACCCTTGGGAGTCTAGCCATCACTCTGGTAATTCTACACTGCGCTCCCTCCAACGCCAACATCTTCTTCCTCGGGTATGGGGCCCGGAACTGCTCACAGTGACTCCAGGGGGTGGTCTAACCCGGGGCTTTGTATGGCTGCAGCGGGACTACTACACCCGGCCCACCACTGCGCCCGCCCACCCCCACCCCCACCCCCACCCCCACCCCCACCGCCCCAGGTATTCTAGTCCTGTAGATAGAAAGGCTAACATTCTGTTAGCCTTCCTGGTTATGTTCTGTACTTGTTCATGAAATTTGTATGTTGTTATTGGTAATTGGAGCTGGAGTGGAGACGTTTCTCTGCAGCACAAGCTGAGCTGCCAGGAGAAGCGCCACTGAAGTTCTACAGCGCCACCGGTGGCGGGAGGGTATCATTACAGCGTGACGTGTTTACATATGCAGTAACGACAGGTAGCACGTTCTGATGTCAAATTTATAATACAGATACGAACAGCGTTTAAAAGCAAAACAGGATTGAAGCATGTCCACGTGAAACAGAGATAACTGAATGAACGGCAAGCAGGGATTCAATGCAGAAACAAGCACGGAGCTCATAACCAGGGATAGCAGGGAGAGTAAACAAACTTCGCAACACTCACAAGCTCACCAACAGAATTTCCCACGCAAAGCAGTCTGGAGGCGGGAGGGGGGGGGGGAGCAGAAAGTTGAGCTCGGTATTGTTTTCAGACAGCATGTCAAAAGGGAAAGCGCCCACAAGAGGAAGCAGCCAGTTGAATTTGCACCTTGCCAAAGCCGTGCTACTCAAGGCGGTCATTCACCCAGTCACATCTCGTAACGCCAGACAAGGCAAGGACGGTCGCTCTCGGTCACGGTCAAGGTCAAGGTCACGGCCTGCCGGTGTCAGTCACAGCCTCCCGCGGGACACCGTTCACCAGCTCTTGGTCACGGGCCCTGCCGGACCCCACCTCGCTAACGTCACTGCCGCTGCCGTTCTCTCGGTCGGCATCGGACAAGTTGTGGGGGGGAGGGGGGGGGGGGGGTGCGCGGAGGAGGGTTTGAGAGAAATCGTTCAGGCCCTTTCACGCCAACCACCCCCCCCCCCCCACTCCCCCCACCCCCCAATTATCGGGTTGTTATCTGTGGGGGCGGGGGGTGGAGACGGGGAAGGGGAGCGGGTGGTGGTGGTGGTGGTGGGGTGCGTGGTGTGGCGTTTGGGCCAGCTCCTCTCGCAGAGGGCCAGCACGGATGCGACAGGCTGAATGGCCTCTCTCTCTCTCTCTCTCTGGGGGCTGTGACCGTTCTAGGATTCCAATCAGGATTGTTGGCAAGTCGCAAGGTCACCTCGGGGAGAGGCGAGACTGATAAAAGTGGGACCCGAGCCACGATAGCTGGGTCGGGTTGGGACCCAGTACCTCCCCATCTCCTCCCCAGCCGCCCGTTCACCGCTCTGGGACTATGCCGGGCGTACGGGCTGTCGAACAGCCGATGGCTGTCCCTTACCCCGTAGCCTCGCGTGTGCTGGGTGTCTTCAAGAGGGGAATGGAGAGATCTTGCAGGAGGAAGGGATAAAAAAAATAAGTATTTAAGATATTCTAGAGGTATCAGTTTTCAATAGAAGAGCGAGAATAGATCACCCCTGGAGTCACTGTGAGCAGCTCTGGGCCCCACACCTGAGGAACAACATATTGGCCTTGGAGGGAACACAGTGTAGAATTACCAGAATGACATCCCATTTCCCACGGGAAGGGTGGTTGAATCCCAAAACTTTGCAGGCTGCGGAGACCAGAGATAGAGAGAGATGGTTGGGGGGTGGGGGGGAGACAACACACATTGCAGGGGACCCCAGGCGCTGCCTCCCCTGCTCGCTCGCTGACTGACCGACCAGGAGGAACCGAGCTTTCGGCCTCCAATCCAAGCCAAGGCACCAAGCAGCTCCAGCATCGCACCTCAGCCAACAGAGGGTCATGCCATGCAGGTCAACAGGGCCAAGAGCTTTGGACCGTGTCCGGGTCAAAGCGAAACTGGGTCAACGCGCTGGAGTAAGGAAGGGGAAATAGGGTGGGGGGGGGTGGGAGACAGCAGCCGATTCTAGGCGTCAACTGGATTTCCCCCCGAACCCAACCTGAGCTCTGAATGGCTTCTTCTGACCGCCCCCATGGAGGTTGCCTCTGCGCGGGACACAGGGCGCGTGGGAGCTCAGTGTTGAGGTCAAGGAACAGAAGACCGATGAGGGAAGATGACCACATCGTCTCTGTGGAGCGAGGCCCATCGTCTCGGCGGTGAGGTCCGTCAGTGTCAGGGCGATAATGGTTATTATTGGGGTGGTTTCAGGCTGGACGAGCCCCATTCCAATCTCTGTGACCTCCTCCAGCCCAATAACCCCTGGGAGCCGCCACTTGGTCTCGAGATTCCTCCCCACTGTGAAATGGACAAAGCCCATTGTACAAGTGTGGCCGCTGCGAGAGCGGGTGTCCTAGCTGAGTCCTTGAGGTGGTGCGTCACTCCGTGCAAGCATAGGCACATTCGGAGCAGGAGGGGACCCTGCGCAGCTATCAGGGGTGAGGTACCACCTCAGTGTTAGCCAGAGACCTAAGCCCAAAGAATCCAGGCTGATGCGCCCAAGGGACAGCACTGAGGGAGTGCCGCACTGTGGGAGGGTCAGTGCTGAGGGAGAGCCGTACTGTCGGAGGGTCAGTGCTGAGGGAGAGCTGTACTGTCGGTGTGTCGGTGCTGAGGGATCGCCGCACTGTCGGAGGGTCAGCGCCGAGGGAGAGCCGCGCTGTCGGGAGGGTCAGCACTGAGGGAGCGCTGCACTGTCGGAGGGTCAGTGCCGAGGGAGCGCCGCACTGTGAGAGGGTCAGCGCCGAGGGAGCGCCACACTGTGGGAGGGTCAGCGCCGAGGGGAGCGCCACACTGTGGGAGGGTCAGCGCTGAGGGAGCGCCACACTGTCGGAGGGTCAGCGCTGAGGGAGCGCCGCACTGTCAGAGGGTCAGTGCTGAGGGAGAGGCGCAGTGTGGGAGGGTCAGCGCTGAGGGAGCACCACAGTGTTAGAAGATCAGTGCTGAGAGAGTGCCGCACTGTCAGAGGGTCAGCGCTGAGGGAGCGCCGTGCTGTCGGAGGATCAGTGCTGAGGGAGCGCCGCACTGTCGGAGGGTCAGCGATGAGGGAGCGCCGCACTGTCGGAGGGTCAGCGATGAGGGAGCGCCGCACTGTCGGAGGGTTAGTGCTGAGGGAGCACTGCATTGTCGGAGGGTCAGTGCTGAGGGAGCGTCGCATTGTGGGAGGGTCAGCGCTGAGGGAGAGCCGCACTGTGGGAGGGTCAGCACTGAGGGAGCGCCGCACTGTCAGAGGGTCAGTGCTGAGAGAGCGCCGCGCTGTGGGAGGGTCAGCGCCAAGGGAGCGCCGCACTGTCAGAGGGTCAGCGCTGAGGGAGCGTCACACTGTCAGAGGGTCAGTGCTGAGGGAGCGCCGCTCTGTGGGAGGTTCAACGCTGAGGGAGCGCCACGCTGTGGGAGGGTCAGCGCTGAGGGAGCGCCGCACTGTCAGAGGGTCAGTGCTGAGGGAGCGCCGCTCTGTGGGAGGTTCAACGCTGAGGGAGCGCCACGCTGTGGGAGGGTCAGCGCTGAGGGAGCACCGCACTGTCAGAGGGTCAGTGCTGAGGGAGCGCCGCACTGTCGGAGGGTCAGCGCTGAGGGAGCGCCGCTCTGTCGGAGGGTCAGCGCTGAGGGAGCGCCGCTCTGTGGGAGGGTCAGTGCTGAGGGAGCGCCGCACTGTCAGAGGGTCAGTACTGAGGGAGCACCGCACTGTGGGAGGGTCAGTGCTGAGGGAGCGCCGCACTGTCGGAGGGTCAGCGCTGAGGGAGCGCCGCTCTGTGGGAGGTTCAACGCTGAGGGAGCGCCGCGCTGTGGGAGGGTCAGCGCCGAGGGAGTGCCGCAGTGTCACATTGGAGCGGGCATGGGAATGGGGAGGAGGGGTGCAACAGAAAAGCAGGCGGTGAAGATTCGCAACAGCCCTGGGCCAGACAACACACACACACACACACACACACACACACACACACACCGCTTTAGCCTCGCAGCCTTTACAAAATAAAGTCACAGCGGGGTTAGGGGAGTGGGAGGGGAGACCAGGATAACAGGGTGTTCAGGGAAGGGGTGGGAAGCAGCAGTGGTGGGGGGAGGAGGGAGGGGGGGGGGGGGCAGCGGGAAGAGAGAGGTACCTTATTATGCCAGTGCATCACCTGATGCGATTTGGACAAGAGCCAGGGGTGGACAGGGGTGGAGGACAAAAAACGATAAGATGCAAAAGAGATATAAAGAAAAGAGGGTGAGTAATAGGCTCCGGCTGGAAAGGGTCACAGCAAAACAGGACATAGGCCGCACCCAAAACAACCCCAGAGACAGCAGCAGCAGAAACAGAACCTCAACAGAGATGTGGACCTCTCTCCCACTTCCCAACCCCAGAGAGTCCAAACGAGGAAGGAGGAGGAGGAGACCGGCTTGTGGGTGGGTGGGAATCTGGACCAGAGCAGGACCTCTCGCCACCAGCCCCCCGCACCCCCCCCGCCCCCCCCCCCCCTTCCCCCTCCCCCTCACCCTCGCCTCCTCCCCACGACAAACCAGCCAAACACACTGTAGCGGGTGGTTTAGGTGGACAATACCAGGTTGTCCAGGTCACGAGCGCTGGACCCTTCGCTGGAAGAATTGTGCCGCACTCACCTTAAAATTCTCACCGTTGTCTTCAAATCCCTCCTCAGCACCCCCCTCCTGCCATCTCTGTAACCTCCACCAGTCCCTACACCCCTCCCTATCTCTGTAATCTCCTCCAACCCTTACTACCCTCCCTATCTCTGTAACCTCCTCCAGCACCTACACCCCTCCTTATCACTGTAACCTCCTCCAGCCCCTACATCCCTCCCTATCTCTGTAACCTCCTCCAGTCCCCTACACCCCTCCCTATCTCTGTAACCTCCTCCAATCCCCTACACCCCTCCCTATCTCTGTAACCTCCTCCAATCCCCTACACCCCTCCCTATCTCTGTAACCTCCTCCAGTCCCCTACACCCCTCCTTATCTCTGTAACCTCCTCCAGCCCCTACAACCCTCCCTATCTCCGTCACCTCCTCCAGTCCCTACACCCCTCCCTATCTCTGTAACCTCCTCCAGCCGCTACAACCCTATCTCTGTAACCTCCTCCAGTCCCTACACCCCTCCCTATCTCTGTAACCTCCTCCAGCTCCTACAACCCTCCTGCCATCTCTGTAACCTCCTCCAGCCCCTACATCCCTCTCTATCTCTGTAACCTCCTCCAGTCCCCTACAACCCTCCCTATCCCTGTAACCTCCTCCAGCCCCTACAACCCTCCCTATCTCTGTAACCTCCTCCAGCCCCTACAACCCTCCCTATCTCTGTAGCCTCCTCCACCCCTACAATCCTCCCTATCTCTGTCAACTCCCCAGTCCCTGCAACCCTCCCTATCTCTGTCAACTCCTCCAGTCCCTACAACCCTCCCCATCTCTGTAACCTCCTCCAACCCCTACAACCCTCCCTATCTCTGTAATCTCCTCCAGCCCCTACAATCCTTCCTATCTCTGTAACCTCATCCAGCCCCTACAACCCTCCCTATCTATGTAACCTCCTCCAGCCCCCTACAACCTCCCTATCTCTGTAACCTCCTCCAGCCCCTACAACCCTCCCTATCTCTGTAACCTCCTCCAGCCCCTACAACCCTCCCTATCTCTGTAATCTCCTCCAGCCCCTACAATCCTTCCTATCTCTGTAGCCTCCTCCACCCCTACAATCCTCCCTATCTCTGTCAACTCCCCAGTCCCTACAACCCTCCCTATCTCTGTCAACTCCTCCAGTCCCTACAACCCTCCCTATCTCTGTAACCTCCTCCAACCCCTACAATCCTCCCCATCTCTGTCACCTCCTCCAGCCCCTACAACCCTCCCTATCTCTGTAACCTCCTCCACCCTTACAACCCTCCCTATCTATGTCAACTCCCCAGTCCCTACAACCCTCCCTATCTCTGTAACCTCCTCCAGTCCTCTACAACCCTCCCTATCTCTGTAACCCTGCTCCAGCCCCCTACATCCCTCCCTATCTCTGTAACCTCCTCCAGCCCCTACAACCCTCCCTATCTCTGTAACCACCTCCAGCCCCTACAACCCTCCCTATCTCTGTAACCTCCTCCACCCCTACAACCCTCCCTATCTATGTCAACTCCCCAGTCCCTACAACCCTCCCTATCTCTGTAACCTCCTCCAGTCCTCTACAACCCTCCCTATCTCTGTAACCTGCTCCAGCCCCCTACATCCCTCCCTATCTCTGTAACCTCCTCCAGCCCCTACAACCCTCCCTATCTCTGTAACCTCCTCCAGCCCCTACAACCCTCCCTATCTCTGTAAGCTCCTCCACCCCTACAACCCTCCCTATCTATGTCAACTCCCCAGTCCCTACAACCCTCCCCTATCTCTGTAACCTCCTCCAGTCCTCTACAACCCTCCCTATCTCTGTAACCTGCTCCAGCCCCCTACATCCCTCCCTATCTCTGTAACCTCCTCCAGCCCCTACAACCCTCCCTATCTCTGTAACCTCCTCCAGCCCCTACAACCCTCCCTATCTCTGTAACCTGCTCCAGCCCCTACAACTCTCCCTATCCCTGTAACCTCCTCCTGTCCCTTTGACCCTGCCTATCTCTGTAACCTCTGCCCGCTCCTACAACCCTCCGAGATCTCTGCACTCCTCCAATTCCGGCCTCTCTCGCATCCTCCCGATTCCCATCGCTCCACCATCGGCTGCCATGCCTTTAGCTGCCTGGGGCCCCAAGCTCTGGAATTCCCTCCCTGAACCACGTCACCTCTCTCTCCCTCTCTCTCCCCTCCTTTAAGACGCTCTTTAAAACCTGCTTCTCCCCTGGCATTTGACTGTCTTTACACTGCTGAATAAAGGCAAGATGTTGGTGTTATTGTTGAGGCCGCTCAGCTCCTCAAGTTTGTTACACAGGACCAGGAGGAGGCCATTCAGCCCCTCTCCTCGAGCCTGTTACACAGGAACAGGAGGAGGCCATTCAGCCCCTCTCCTCGAGCCTGTTACTCAGGGACAGGAGGAGGCCGTTCAGCCTCTCCTCGAGCCTGTTACACAGGAACAAGAAGAGGCCATTCAGCCCCTCTCCTTGAGCCTGTTACACAGGGACAGGAGGAGACCATTCAGCCCCTCCTCGAGCCTGTTACTCAGGGACAGGAGGAGGCCATTCAGCCCCTCTCCTTGAGCCTGTTACACAGGGACAGGAGGAGACCATTCAGCCCCTCCTCGAGCCTGTTACACAGGGACAGGAGGAGGCCATTCAGCCCCCCTCTAGTTCATTCCACACTTCAATTAGATCATGGCTGCTGTGCGGGAGCAGGGTCAACATCGCTGAGCAAGAGCACCCAGGCCCTTACCCGCACTCCCCACACCAGACCAACGTCAGGGCAGTACTTGCAATCGCAAAATTATTATGCTAAAAACAAGAGAGAGAGAGAGAGAGAGAGGTTCCCTCAAGCCTCTCGATAACCATTCTGCGATTTGGCTGCAGCCTATTTAAGTCTCAGAAATCATGAAACCAAAGAAAAATCAATAAACAGCCACCGGAAGATGACATTAATTCAGTGACACCAGTGAACGTGATAATGAAACCTCCTGGCGCTTCAAATCTGGGACCAACACAAGGCGGGGGCAGGGTTACAACCACGAGATTCATAAGGTTGTTATATTCTGGGGCTCGGGGGGGTAAACGAAAGGGGTTCAGGACAGTACGCCTGGATGGTTTGATTGTCAGGGGTCAAAGGAAGACTCAGTTTGTTTTATGGGGAGGAAGGTGCAAGGTATTTAGGCTCGGAGACAGAGACTGCAGTCTCTGAGCACATCATGAATCACCCAAAGTCCCGGGAAGGTGTTACACGTATCAAGCTGCAAACGGTGCGGTAAAACTATCTAAGCTGAAGGGGAACGAGGATCAGGGATGACTGATTCGCATTTCTATTCAGATACAAAGTTAACCTGTTCCCCTTCGCCACGGGGAGAGGGTAGAGGAAGCTCTGTGATATCAGCGTACCTATAATTGTTGAGGCCGTTCGGCCCCTCCTCGAGCTGGTTACGCAGGAACGGGAGGAGGCCGCTCAGCCCCCTCCTCAAGCCTTTGCACGCGAGCTGGAGGCCGCTCAGCCTGCTTTCGGGCCTCTTGCAGAAGACCCTCAGGAGGCCATTCAGCCCCTCCTCTTCCCGATGTCGCAGACAGGAAGCAGTTTGCGGTCTTGCCTTGCGTGGGCTGCGACCTCCTGAGAGGTAACCCACACGGGATGGGACTAACCAGGCCTGCACCTTGGGAAGAGAAGGGGCCGAATCTCTCGTTCGCCACCGCAGAACGCGACTGGGAGCTCCTGCTCGGATTGAAGACCCAGTCTGAGAGGATTTAAAAGGAGGCCGGATTACCCGCCGAGCTTGGAGCCGGAAGAAGGGATCCCCACAGCGGAAAGATCAGAGGACGTGAAGGCAAAACCTCCGGGGAGCTGGGAATAATTTTAGACTGGGTTCTGGGTGGATGTACTGCCCCCTTAAAGGGGCAGCGTAACATATCGGTGCGGCGGGAGATTTTTGGTTGTGCCAAAGGCTAAAAGGGGAATCTCGTTTAGAGTACAAGTTACCTAGGAAAGAAAAGTGTTCGGTCAATATGGTCCTCTTTTAGTCATTTGTTGCAGTAGAAGTTTTAAAACCTGATGTGCCACTCAAATCTCACTCGTCACTTGGCAGCGCGGAACTCGAACATCACTGAAAAGAGAGACATGCTGCCTAGGCTTTACGTCTCACACTCGTCAGGACAAATGCAAGAGTGCCAAATTTCAGACTCTCACAACAATTTATACCACGGGAGTATAAATTGTTGTAAAAACAAAGAGAACTGCGGATGCTGGAAATCCAAAACAAAAACAGAATTACCTGGAAAAACTCAGCAGGTCTGGCAGCATCGGCGGAGAAGAAAAGAGTTGACGTTTCGAGTCTTCATGACCCTTCGACAGAACTCAAGTTCTGTCGAAGGGTCATGAAGACTCGAAACGTCAACTCTTTTCTTCTCCGCCGATGCTGCCAGACCTGCTGAGTTTTTCCAGGTAATTCTGTATAAATTGTTGTGTTGGTTCGAAATTTGGAATCCTCTCATTTGTCCTGAGGAGTGCAGGATGAAAGGCTTCGGCGACATGTCTCTCTTTTTGGAAACATTCTCCTTAAACTGTGTTGGTCTCCACAGAATGTCAAAACGCCTTAGGCACAGAAAATGGTTCATCTTCAAGGGCTAGGAACATTCTGGAAGAATTTATGGGTTTTTTTTTAAATGACGCTGCCCATTAAAGGGTTAACGCAGGGACTCTGGTGGCTGCTGTTCCTGGAAAAGACAGCATCTTACAGGAAAAGGTAACCGAGCAGTTTTAGAGGAGCTGGGAACCTCTTGACGGCGGGCGGACTGTTTACATAAAGGGTCACATGGTGGTTTACGGCTTTGAGAAAAAAAACCGTGCCTGGGAAACTGGTGTTGCTTTGAGGGAAACGAAGGATCAGCTGCTCGTGAAAGGAGGACAGCATCTTTACAGTCCACAGCTGGATGTGAATAGGACCTGCTCCTAAGTTGCTGTACATGCTGCAGTTGAGTACCTGCAAGTTTTCCTCGAGTCCGCCTGAAAAGTAGTGCAAGAATCATCGATTGTTTCACAGACCAGCGCTAAGAGACCAACCGTATAATGGGGACACCATTTCAAGGACTCCACCATCTATCCTGCTCCCTTGACCCATTGACTTTTAACAGAATTCCTCTATTTTATTTCATTACTTCTTTTGTGTGTGTGTGTGTGTCTGTGTGCGTGTCTGTGTTGTGTGCGTATCTGTGTGGTGTGCGTGCCTGTGTGGTGCGTGTGTCTGTGTGCGCGAGTGTGTATGTGTGTGCGCATGTGCATGTGTGTGTGTTGTGTGTGTATGTGTGTGCCCGCATGCATGTGTGTATGTGGTGTGTGTGTGTGTGTATGTGTGTGTGTGTGTGTGTGCCCGCGTGCATGTGTGTATGTGGTGTGTGTGTGTGTATGTGTGTGTGTGTTGTGTGTGTATGTGTGTGCCTGCATGCATGTGTGTGGTGTGTGTGTGTGTGTGTGTGTGTGTGTGTGTGTGTGTGTGTGTGTGTGTGTGTGTGTGTGTGTGTGTGTGTATGTGTGTGTGTCTGTGTTGTGTGCGTATCTGTGTGGTGTGCGTGCCTGTGTGGTGCGTGTGTCTGTGTGCGCGAGTGTGTATGTGTGTGCGCATGTGCATGTGTGTGTGTTGTGTGTGTATGTGTGTGCCCGCATGCATGTGTGTGTGTGGTGTGTGTGTGTGTGTGTGTGTGTGTGCCCGCGTGCATGTGTGTATGTGGTGTGTGTGTGTGTATGTGTGTGCCCGCATGCATGTGTGTGTGTGGTGTGTGTGCGTGTGTGTGTGTGCCCGCATGCATGTGTGTATGTGGTGTGTATGTGTGTGTGTGTTGTGTATGTGTGTGCCCGCATGCATGTGTGTGTGTGGTGTGTGTGTGTGTGTGTGTGTGTATGTGTGTGTGTGTTGTGTATGTATGTGTGTGCCCGCATGCATGTGTGTGTGTGGTGTGTGTGTGTGTGTGTGTGTGTGTGTGTGTGTGTGTGTGTGTGTGTTGTGTGTGTATGTGTGTGTCCGCATGCATGTGTGTGTGTGGTGTGTGTGTGTGTGTGTGTGTGTGTGTGTGCCCGCGTGCATGTGTGTATGTGGTGTGTGTGTGTCTATGTGTATGTGTGTGTGTATGTGTGTGGTGCGTGTGTCTATGTGGGTGTGTGTTAGTGTGTTAGGGTATTTAAAAGAGTAATTATTATACTTTCATCTTTCATGCTGCATGTTAATAAGCTTTGCCTTTCGACTTGAAAAGACAAGTTTTATAATCAACTAATAATTTTGTTTATTGAAGGAACTGGGCACTGAGAGGTCACTCTGAGATCCACAGGTAAAGCACAGATTCGGCCGTATAGCGAGCTGGAGAAATCGTTTCAGTCCATGTTTTGGCCCGTGGAGGAGTGTGAGTAGAGACGCACGGTCCATCTCGGTCATAACGGGGAGTCAGGTACAACTGGACGGAGAACGTGAGAATGGCGGGCAGTAAAACCAGGACTGCAGAGGTTTGGGGGTAGGGGGTGTGGTGGGGGGGGGGGGTGGGGGGGTGGTGTGGGGCAGGGGGAGGAGATGAAAGGGTCGTGGATGGAGGCGGAACAGTAAGAGGAAAATGAAGAGATCGGGGGAACGAGTCCACACGAGGACCCAGCTGTCCCAGGCTGGTCAATCAGACCCCTCAGGACACAGGATCGGTGCCGACTGCGGCTTCATACATAGAGGCACTCAGTCCGCAAAGCAGGTCAGTTACTCTGAACCTTTTTATAAAGCCACGACGAGGGGGCTGTGTCCAGTTCCGGTCACCGCCGCGCTGCAGGACGGGTGTGGAGGGTCCTCGAGAGGGTGCGGAGGGAGGTTTATCAGAATGGTATGAGGGATCGAGGTTTGGGGGGGGTGCGGGGGTGGTTGTTTAGCTCCGAGGTGGGGGTTGGAGAAGCCGGGGGCCGTTCTCCTTGGAGCGAAGGGGATGGAGGGGAGATCAGATAGAGGGGGGAGGGGGGTACGAGAGACTGACAGGTTCGGATCAGGTGGGCAAAGGAAAGCCATTCCCCTTAGCTGATGGGGCAAGGATTGGGGAGCTGGGGGTTGGTGAGACACAGATTTAAGGTTCTGGACATTGGGGTGTGGAGGGGGGGTGGGGTGAGGGGGTGAGGGTGTGAGGAGGAACCTTATCCCCCGCAGCGAGCGGTGACGACCTGGAACTGGCTGCCCCACGAGGGCGGCGGAAGCGGAGACGGGGGAATGATTCCGAAAGGGGGATCGGACGCTGGAGGCGGGGGGAGAACAAACTCGCAGGGGGGGTGTTCACGGGGGATGGAGCGGGAGGGGTGGAACGGGGGACTGACTGGATGGGTCTGCGGAGAGCCGGCCCGGTCTCGATGGGCCGAGCGGCCTCCTTCTGTTGAATGTAAATGACGCTTTGGCTTTGTGAACATGCCTTCTGCATTTCTGTCAATTCAGTGGAGGGTATAGTTTAAAAACATACTTCCCCTCAGAAGTTTACACATCTTTAGTTGGTGCACAGGGTAGCGGGCACAGAGGGTAAGTGGCAAGTAGTAATCTAGCTCAATTCGACCAATGGGAGGCCATTCAGCCCCTCTCCCCCTCCTCGAGCCTGTTACACAGGAACAGGAGGAGGCCATTCAGCCCCCTCCTCCTCCCTCGAGCCTGTTACACAGGAACAGGAGGAGGCCATTCAGCCCCCTCCTCCTCCCTCGAGCCTGTTACACAGGAACAGAAGGAGGCCATTCAGCCCCTCCTCCTCCCCCTCGAGCCTGTTACACAGGAACAGGAGGAGGCCATTCAGCCCCCTCCTCCTCCCCCTCGAGCCTGTTACACAGGAACAGGAGGAGGCCATTCAGCCCCTCCTCCTCCCCCTCGAGCCTGTTACACAGGAACAGGAAGAGGCCATTCAGCCCCGCCTCCTCCTCGAGCCTGTTACACAGGAACAGGAGGAGCCCATTCAGCCCCCCTCCTCCTCGAGCCTGCTACACAGGAACAGGAGGAGGCCATTCAGCCCCTACCTCCTCGAGCCTGTTACACAGGAACAGGAGGAGGCCATTCAGCCCCTCTACCTCCTCGAGCCTGTTACACAGGAACAGGGGGGAAGCCATTCAGCCCCTCCTCGAGCCTGTTACACAGGAACAGGAGGAGGCCATTCAGCCCCTCTCCTCAAGCCTGTTACACAGGAACAGGAGGAGGCCATTCAGCCCCTCCTCCTCCTCGAGCCTGTTACACAGGAACAGGAGGAGGCCATTCAGCCCCTCTCCTCGAGCCTGTTACACAGGAACAGGAGGAGGCCATTCAGCCCCTCCTCCTCCTCGAGCCTGTTACACAGGAACAGGAGGAGGCCATTCAGCCCCTCCTCCTCCTCGAGCCTGTTACACAGGAACAGGAGGAGGCCATTCAGCCCCTCCTCGAGCCTGTTACACAGGAACAGGAGGAGGCCATTCAGCCCCCGCTCCTCGAGCCTGTTACACAGGAACAGGGGGGAGGCCATTCAGCCCCTCCTCCTCCTCGAGCCTGTTACACAGGAACAGGGGGGAGGCCAAACAGGCAAAATGCTACTACTTTGAGATTTGGCGTCAGCTTCAGTTCATTTCCTGGGGCGCATCCCGATCATCTAGTCATCCCCTCCCACCATGAACAACGTCCCCCTCGCCCGGCCCTCCCTCACCTGTTTGTGAACTTTAGTAAGTTGGTCCAGGTTGTTCTCAAGAAACGAGATTTTCTGCTTCTGAGAGACGCTCCCTCCGCTATCGTCCGGTTCCAGCTCTGTACTCTGTGGAGAAACACGCACAGTCCAAGGTCAGCGATCTCGCAGCCGCTCAACGGTAAATAAGCAGAGGGTTTCCCGAGACGCAAATCCTCAAGGAGCCGGCAGGCAGGCAGGGCGTGTTGAAGACGTGGTTTAAAAAATGCGTACGGAAATATATTGAAAGATATTTGGTTCTCTGGAGATTACCAAGAATATAGCAATAAATTGGATTCACGTAGCGCCTTCAGCCTTGTAAAACGTCTCCGAGGTGCTTCTCAGGCCTGTTACAGAGATAGGAAGGGTTGTAGAGGGGACGGGAGGGGGTTACAGAGAGAGGGAGGGTTGTAGGGGGCTGGAGGAGGTTACACAGATAGTAAGGGTTGTAGGGGCTGGAGGAGGTTACAGAGATAGGAAGGGTTGTAGAGGGGACGGGAGGGGGTTACAGAGAGAGGGAGGGTTGTAGGGGGCTGGAGGAGGTTACAGAGATAGGAAGGGTTGTAGGGGCTGGAGGAGGTTACAGACAAAGGGAGGGTTGTAGGGGCTGGAGGAGGTTACAGAGATAGGGAGGGTTGTAGGGGCTGGAGGAGGTTACAGAGATAGGGAGGGTTGTAGGGGCTGGAGGAGGTTACAGAGACAGGGAGGGGACGAGACCATGGATGGATCTGACAACAAATTGGAGGATTTTCTAAACCAGGTCACCGTTTAACTGGGAGTCAGTGCAGGCGAACAAGCAGGCAGGGGGTGATGGGTGAACGGGACTCGGTGGTGGTTCAGACACGGGAGGGAGCAGCAGAGTTTCGGGTTGAGCTGAGCGTGACGGAGGGGAGAATGTGGGAGAGCGGCCTGGAGCGCGGGGCGAGAGCGTCGCTGCCCGGGCCCAGCGTTTGAAGACCGTCTCCAGCTGCCCTGCAGGAGGCGGTGGTGAGCCACCGCTGAGCTGCACGGCCTCAGTGAAGGAGGGGTAGGCGCGTTCCCAAGCGGGAATGGCACCCCTTGACTCGGGGTGCGGAGTGGTGGGGGGGGGAGACTTGTGGGACCGGTGCCGTTCCTGTGTGCGCACTGCCCTCCTTCTCCCTCCTGGCCGCCGGCTCTGTCCCGCCCGACCACCAGGCCGATGCAGGAGGGAGCGGGACGCTCAGCCGCCGTGCGGGGAGCGGCTGAGGTACCTGCCGGCCGCCCGTACGACTTACTTTTCTGACTCGTGTGGTGAGGTCTTGAACAAAAAGTTTACGTAGGTTATGAAGAGTTTGGAGTTCTCGCGCCTGCAGAGAGAGAGAGAGAGAGAAAGAGGGAAAAAACAGGTAAGACAACCACGGTGGTATCGCGTCGAGATTTCCGAGCTCAGGCACAATTTTCACGTCAACTGTGATGTAACTAGAGCCTCTGACGGGGGTTAGATACAGAGTAAAGCTCCCTCTATACTGTCCCCATCAAACACTCCCAGGACAGGTACAGCACGGGGTTAGATACAGAGTAAAGCTCCCTCTACACCATCCCCATCAAACACTCCCAGGACAGGTACAGCACGGGGTTAGATACAGAGTAAAGCTCCTTCTACACTGTCCCCATCAAACACCCCCAGGACAGGTACAGCATGGGGTTAGATACAGAGTAAATCTCCCTCTACACCGTCCCCATCAAACACTCCCAGGACAGGTACAGCACGGGATTAGATACAGAGTAAAGCTCCCTCTACACCATCCCCATCAAACACTCCCAGGACAGGTACAGCACGGGGTTAGATACAGAGTAAATCTCCCTCTACACTGTCCCCATCAAACACTCCCAGGACAGGTACAGCATGGGGTTAGATACAGAGTAAAGCTCCCTCTACGCCGTCCCCATCAAACACTCCCAGGACAGGTACAGCACGGGGTTAGATACAGAGTAAAGCTCCCTCTACACCGTCCCCATCAAACACTCCCAGGACAGGTACAGCACGGGATTAGATACAGAGTAAAGCTCTATCCACACTGTCCCCATCAAACACTCCCAGGACAGGTACAGCACGGGGTTAGATACAGAGTAAAGCTCTATCCACACTGTCACCATCAAACACTCCCAGGGTCTGAAATGGTTCAGACGACAGTAGCACCCTCCCCAGTACCAGAGCATGAGATAAATCTTCATGACTACTTACGACAGTCTCCTCAAGACCTTTAAGATCCTGTTTGGATTGCTCATGTTTGTCATTGAGAAATCTGAAGAAAAGAATCAGCGTGTGAGTGAAGAGTAGATGCCCGAGTGTTACGCGCCTACACGAGGATCGCCCATTTCCTGCTCCGTAACTTGGCCTGACGTCTCAGTACACCGGCGGCTGAAACCCTCGTCCGCCGCCTCCAGCCACGCCTATTCCAACGTGCTCCTGGCTGCTCTCCCACAATCTACCCTCCGTAAACCGCAGCTCCTCTGAACCTCAGCTGCCACTGCCTTCACTCGCACTGTCTGCCGTTCCCCGTGCGCTCACTGACTTACCCCGGCTCCCACTCCAGCAACCTCTCCACTTACATTTCTCATCCCTGCTTTCTCACCACTTCCTGGGTTCAACTCTGCCTATCTCTGTAACCCCCTCCAGCCCCTACACCCCTCCCTATTCCTGTAACCCCATTCAGCCCCTACACCCCTCCCTATCTCTGTAACCTCCTCCAGTCCCTACACCCCTCCCTATCTCTGTAACCTCCTCCAGCCCCTACACCCCTCCCTATCTCTGTAACATCCTCCAGCCCCTACACCCCTCCCTATCTCTGTAACCTCCTCCAGCCCCTACACCCCTCCCTATCTCTGTAACCTCCTCCAGCCCCTACACCCCTCCCTATCTCTGTAACCTCCTCCAGCCCCTACACCCCTCTCCATCTCTGTAACCTCCTCCAGCCCCTACAACCCTCCCTATCTCTGTAACCTCCTCCAGCCCCTACAAACCTCACTATCTCTGTAACCTCCTCCAGTCGCTACAACCCTCCCTATCTCTGTAACCTCCTCCAGTCGACATAACCCTCACTATCTCTGTAACCTCCTCCAGCACCTACACCCTCCCTATCTCTGTAACCTCCTCCAGCCCCTACAACCCGCCCTATCTCTGTAACCTCCTCCAGCCCCTACACCCCTCCCTATCTCTGTAACCTCCTCCTGCCCCTATAACCCTCCCTATCTCTGTTACCTCCTCCAGCCCCTACACCCCTCCCTATCTCTGTAACCTCCTCCAGCCCCTATAACCCCCCCTATCTCTGTAAGCTCCTCCAGCCCCTACAAACCTCCCTATCTCTGTAAACTCCTCCGGCCAATAAAACCCTCCCTTTCTCTGTAACCTCCTCCAGTCCCCTACAACTCTCCCTATCTCTCTAACCTCCTCCAGAGCCTACAAACCTTCCCTATCTCTGTAACCTCCTCCAGACCCTACACCCCTCCCTATCTCTGTAACCTCCTCCAGCCCCTACAACCCTCCCTATCTCTGTAACCTCCTCCAGCTCCTACAACCCTCCCTATATCTGTAACCTCCTCCAGCCCCTACAACCTTCCCTATCTCTGTAACCTCCTCCAGCCCGTACAACCCTCCCTATCTCTATAACCACCTCCAGCTCCTACAACCCTCCCTATATCTGTAACCTCCTCCAGCCCCCACAACCCTCCCTATCTCTGTAATCTCCTCCAGCCCCTACAACCCTCCCTATTCTGTAACCTCCTCCAGCCCCTACACCCCTCCCTATCTCTGTAACCTCCTCCAGCCCCCTCTACAACCCTCCCTATCTCTGTAACATCCTCCAGCCCCCTCTACAACCCTCCCTTTCTATGTAACCTCCTCCAGCCCCTACAACCCTCCCTATCTCTGTCACCTCCTCCATCCCCTACACCCCCTCCCTATCTCTGTAACCTCCTCCAGCCCCTACAACCCTCCCTATCTCTGTCACCCTCCTCCATCCCCTACACCCCTCCCTATCTCTGTCACCTCCTCCATCCCCTACACCCCTCCCTATCTCTGTAACCTCCTCCAGCCCCTACACCCCTCCCTATCTCTGTAACATCCTCCAGCCCCCTACAACCCTCCATATCTCTGTAACCTCCTCCAGTCCCTACAACCCTCCCTATCTCTGTAACCTCCTTCAGCCCCTACACCCCTCCCTATCTCTGTAACCTCCTCCAGCCCCTACACCCCTCCCTATCTCTGTAACCTCCTCCAGCCCCTACACCCCTCCCTATCTCTGTAAACCTCCTTCAGTCCCTACACCCCTCCCTATCTCTGTAACACCCTCCAGCCCCCTACAACCCTCCCTATCTCTGTAACCTCCTCCAGCCCCTACACCCCTCCTTATCTCTGTAACCTCCTCCAGCCTCTACAAACCCTCCCTATCTCTGTAACCTCCTCCAGCCCCCTACACCCTCCCCTATCTCTGTAACCTCCTCCAGCCTCTACAACCCTCCCTATCTCTGTAACCTCCTCCAGCCCCCTACACCCCTCCCTATCTCTGTAACCTCCTCCAGCCCCTACAACCCTCCCTATCTCAGTAAACTTCCTCCAGCCCCCTCTACACCCCTCCCTATCTCTGTAACCTCCTCCAGCCCCTACACCCATCCCTATCTGTGTAACCTCCTCCAGCCCCTACACCCCTCCCTGTCTCTGTAACCTCCTCCAGCCCTACACCCCTCCCTATCTGTGTAACCTCCTCCCAGCCCCGACACCCCTCCCTATCTCTGTAACCTCCTCCAGCCCCTACAACCCTCCCTATCTCTGTAACCTCCTCCAGCCCCCTACACCCCTCCCTATCTCTGTAACCTCCTCCAGCCCCTACACCCCTCCCTATCTCTGTAACCTCCTCCAGCCCCCTACACCCCTCCCTATCTCTGTAACCTCCTCCAGCCCTACAACCCTCCCTATCTCTGTAACCTCCTCCAGCCCCTACACCACTCCCTGTCTCTGTAACCTCCTCCAGCCCTACAACCCTCCCTATCTCTGTAACCTCCTCCAGCCCCTACACCACTCCCTGTCTCTGTAACCTCCTCCAGCCCTACACCCCTCCCTATCTCTGTAACCTCCTCCAGCCCCCCTCTTCAACCCTCCTCTCATTCTGACTTCTCGTGTTTCACCGAAATAGAATTCCCTCCACTGGTGCCCTGCTTCCCAAACCCTGGAATTCCCTATCTCCATCGCTCGACCGCGCCTTCCACCCTCACGATGCTCCTGAAAAGCTTGCTGCTCGACCAAGCTGTTCGTCGCCGGACACACACACACACACACACACTGGGGTTCGTTGCCTGATGGAGGGTAGCTCATTGGGAAAGGAGCAGAGGGCGGAGCGAGGGAGGCGGGAGGAAGGGGGGACCGGGCTGTCCGAAAACTTACGTAAGCTCCTGGAGCTTCTTGCTTTTTTTCCCGCTGCTCGCTTTTCAACTTGGCGTAGTCGGCACGCAGCCTCTCCAACTCCAGGTTCAGCTTCTGGTTCCAGCTGCAGAGGGGACCAGACGTCAGTGACCACCCTGCGGACCGGCTCTCACCCAGCCCCCCCCCACCCCCCTCCCCCCCACCCTCCACCCTCCACCCTCCTCACACCACCCCAGCCCAGGAGGAATGAGGACCGGGAAGCCGGTTGTGGATCAGCCAGGCGGACCGCACACCATCTCTCAGCACAGAAAACCAGGCCCTTCGCCCGTCTGCTCCGTGCTGGTGTTGCTGCTCCACACGGTCCTCCTCTACTCCCCGCTTCAATCTCACCCCCATCACCATATCCTTCTATTCCTTTCCCCCCTCGTGTGTTTATCCAGCTTCCCAACCTCCCCCCCCCACCTTCAACACATCGACGCTTTTCACCTCGACCACTCCCCGTGGGAGGCAAATCCCACATTCTCCCCATTCCCCGTGGGATCGAGTCCCACATTCTCCCCGCTCCCCGCGGGAGTGAGTCCCACATTTCTCCCCGCGGGAGCGAGTCCCGCATTCTCCCCGTGGGAGCGAGTCCCACATTCTCCCCGCGGGAGCGAGTCCCACATTCTCCCCGCGGGAGCGAGTCCCGCATTCTCCCCGTGGGAGCGAGTCCCACATTCTCCCCGCGGGAGCGAGTCCCACATTCTCCCCGCGGGAGCGAGTCCCACATTCTCCCCCACTCCCCGTGGGAGCGAGTCCCACATTCTCCCCCACTCCCCGAGGGAGCGTGTCCCACATTCTCCCCACTCTCTAGCTAAAGAGGTTTCTCCCGATTGGATCCAGCATTTATTGATGGCCCCCTAGTTCTGGACTCTCCTGCCAAAGAGGGAAAGCCATTCTCTCTTTCTCTCTACTGTGTCAAAGGCCTCAAAATTTAGGTGTATTTATCTCACCTTTCCCTTGTGCCTCTGTAAACTTTTTAAGAAGAGAATGATCATAACTATGCAAACAGTGTGGTCTAACCCAGTGATACGGAGATCAGAACTGTGCACAGCGTTCCAAGTGTGGTCTAACCCAGGGATACAGAGACCGGAACTGTGTACAGTGCTCCGAGTGTGGTCTAACCCAGGGATACGGAGACCGGAACTGTGCACAGTGCTCCCAGTGTGGTCTAACCCAAGGATACTGAGAACAGAACTGTGCACAGCGTTCCAAGTGTGGTCTAACCCAGGGATACAGAGACCGGAACTGTGCACAGTGCTCCGAGTGTGGTCTAACCCAGGGATACGGAGACCGGAAACTGTGCACAGTGCTCCAAGTGTGGTCTAACCCAGGGATACGGAGACCGGAACTGTGCACAGTGATCCCAGTGTGGTCTAACCCAGGGATACAGAGACCGGAAACTGTGCACAGTGCTCCGAGTGTGGTCTAACCCAGGGATACGGAGACCGGAACTGTGCACAGTGCTCCAAGTGTGGTCTAACCCAGGGATACGGAGACTGGAACTGTGCAGAGTGCTCCAAGTGTGGTCTAACCCAGGGATACAGAGACCGGAACTGTGCACAGTGCTCCAAGTGTGGTCTAACCCAGGGATACGGAGACTGGAACTGTGCACAGTGCTCCGAGTGTGGTCTAACCCAGGGATACGGAGACCGGAACTGTGCACAGTGCTCCAAGTGTGGTCTAACCCAGGGATCCGGAGACCGGAACTGTGCACAGTGCTCCAAGTGTGGTCTAACCCAGGGATACGGAGACCGGAACTGTGCACAGTGCTCCCAGTGTGGTCTAACCCAGGGATACGGAGACCGGAACTGTGCACAGTGCTCCAAGTGTGGTCTAACCCAGGGATACGGAGGACCGGAACTGTGCACAGTGCTCCCAGTGTGGTCTAAACCCAGGGATACGGAGACCGGAAACTGTGCACAGTGCTCCCAGTGTGGTCTAACCCAGGGATACGGAGACCGGAACTGTGCACAGTGCTCCAAGTGTGGTCTAACCCAGGGATACGGAGACCGGAACTGTGCACAGTGCTCCAAGTGTGGTCTAACCCAGGGATACGGAGACCGGAACTGTGCACAGTGCTCCGAGTGTGGTCTAACCCAGGGATACGGAGACCGGAACTGTGCACAGTGCTCCGAGTGTGGTCTAACCCAGGGATACGGAGACCGGAACTGTGCACAGTGCTCCAAGTGTGGTCTAACCCAGAGATACGGAGACCGGAACTGTGCACAGAGCTCCCAGTGTGGTCTAACCCAGGGATACGGAGACCGGAACTGTGCACAGTGCTCCGAGTGTGGTCTAACCCAGGATACAGAGACCGGAACTGTGCACAGTGCTCTGAGTGTGGTCTAACCCAAGGATACGGAGACTGGAACTGTGCAGAGTGCTCCAAGTGTGGTCTAACCCAGGGATACAGAGACCGGAACTGTGCACAGTGCTCCAAGTGTGGTCTAACCCCGGGATACGGAGACTGGAACTGTGCACAGTGCTCCGAGTGTGGTCTAACCCAGGGATACAGAGACCGGAACTGTGCACAGTGCTCCAAGTGC
>JANJGN010004365.1:0-34042 GCA_026770705.1 Isurus oxyrinchus | reverse complement strand
GGAGAGAGAGTGCGAGGGAGGGAGAGAGTGCGAGGGAGAGAGAGAGAGAGTGCAAGGGAGAGAGAGAGAGTGCGAGGGAGAGAGAGAGAGAGTGCGAGGCGAGAGAGAGAGTGCGAGGGAGAGAGAGAGAGTGCGAGGGAGAGAAGAGTGCGAGGGAGAGAGAGAGTGCGGGAGAGAGAGTGCGAGGAGAGAGAGTGCGAGAGAGAGAGAGTGCGAGAGAGAGAGAGTGCGAGAGAGAGAGTGCGAGGAGAGAGCGAGAGAGAGAGAGGCGAGAGAGAGAGTGCGAGGGAGGAGAGAGAGAGAGAGTGCGAGGGAGAGAGAGAGAGGAGTGCGAGGGAGAGAGAGAGAGAGAGTGCGAGGGACAGAGAGAGAGTGAGTGCGAGGGACAGAGAGAGAGTGAGTGCGAGGGAGAGAGAGAGAGTGAGTGCGAAGGAGAGAGAGAGTGAGTGCGAAGGAGAGAGAGAGTGAGTGCGAGGGAGAGAGAGAGTGCGAGGAGAGAGAGAGAGTGCGAGGGAGAGTGCGAGGGAGAGAGAGAGACAGAGTGCGAGGGAGAGAGAGAGAGAGAGAGTGCGAGGGAGAGAGAGAGAGTGCGAGGGAGGGAGAGAGAGAGAGTGCGAGGGAGAGGAGAGAGAGAGAGTGCGAGGGAGAGAGAGAGAGAGAGTGCGAGGGAGAGAGAGTGCGAGGGAGAGAGAGAGAGTGCGAGAGAGAGAGAGTGCGAGGGAGAGAGAGAGAGAGAGTGCGAGGGAGAGAGAGAGAGAGTGCGAGAGAGAGAGTGCGAGAGAGAGAGAGTGCGAGGGAGAGAGAGTGCGAGGGAGAGAAAGTGCGAGGGAGAGAAAGTGCGAGGGAGAGAGAGCGAGGGAGAGAGAGTGCGAGGGAGAGAGAGCGAGAGTGCGAGGGAGAGAGTGCGAGGGGGAGAGAGAGTGCGAGGGAGAGAGAGAAAGAGAATGCGAGGGAGAGACAGAGAGAGTGTGAGGGAGAGACAGAGAGTGTGCGAGGAGAGACAGAGAGAGTGCGAGGGAGAGACAGAGAGAGTGCGAGGGAGAGACAGAGAGTGCGAGGGAGAGAGAGAGTGCGAGGGAGAGAGAGAGAGTGTGCGAGGGAGAGAGAGAGTGAGAGTGCGAGGGAGGGAGAGAGAGTGCGACGGAGAGAGAGAGAGTGCAAGGGAGAGAGAGAGCGCGAGGCAGAGAGAGAGCGAGGGAGAGAGAGAGGGAGTGCGAGAGAGAGAGAGTGCGAGGAGAAAGAGAGTGCGAGGGAGAGAGAGAGAGTGCGAGGGAGAGAGAGAGAGAGTGCGAGGGAGAGAGAGAGAGAGTGCGAGGGAGAGAGAGAGAGAGTGCGAGGGAGAGAGAGAGAGAGTGCGTGGAGGAGAGAGAGAGAGCGCGAGGGAGAGAGAGAGTCCGAGGGAGAGAGAGAGTGCGAGGGGCAGAGAGAGAGAGAGTGCGAGTGAGAGTGCGAGGGGGAGTGAGAGAGTGCGAGGGGGAGAGAGCGAGAGTGTGAGGGAGAGAGCGACAGTGTGAGGGAGGGAGAGAGAGAATGCGAGAGAGAGAGTGTGAGAGAGAGTGAGAGTGTGAATGAGAGAGTGAGAGAGAGAGAGAGTGTGCGAGGGAGAGAGAGAGTGCAAGGGAAAGAGAGAGAGAGTGAGAGGGAGAGAGAGAGAGAGTGCGAGGGAGAGAGAGAGAGTGCGAGGAGAGAGAGAGTGCGAGGGAGAGAGAGAGTGCGAGAGAGAGAGAATGCGAGGGAGAGAGAGTGCGAGGGAGAGAAAGTGCGAGGGAAAGAGAGTGCGAGGGAGAGAGAGTGCGAGGGAGAGAGAGAGAGTGCGAGGAGAGAGAGAGAGTGCGAGGGAGAGAGAGTGAGTGCGAGGGAGAGAGAGCGAGAGTGCGAGGGAGAGAGAGCGAGAGTGCGAGGGAGAGAGAGCGAGAGTGCGAGGGAGAGCGAGAGTGCGAGGGGGAGAGAGAGTGCGAGGGAGAGAGAGAGTGCGAGAGAGAGAGAGAGTGCGAGGAGAGAGAGAGAGTGCGAGGGAGAGAGAGAGAGTGCGAGGGAGAGAGAGAGAGGCGAGGGAGAGACAGAGAGTGTGCGAGGAGAGACAGAGAGAGTGCGAGGGAGAGACAGAGTGCGAGGGAGAGAGAGAGTGCGAGGGAGAGAGAGTGCGAGGGAGAGAGAGAGTGTGCGAGGGAGGTAGAGAGTCAGAGTGCGAGGGAGGTAGAGAGAGTGCGAGGGAGAGAGAGAGAGCGCGAGAGAGAGGGAGAGTGCGAGGGAGAGAGAGAGAGTGCGAGGGAGAGAGAGAGAGTGCGAGGGAGAGAGAGTGCGAGGGAGAGAGAGAGAGTGCGAGGGAGAGAGAGAGAGTGCGAGGGAGAGAGAGAGAGTGCGAGGGAGAGAGAGAGAGTGCGAGGGAGAGAGAGAGTGCGAGGGAGAGAGAGTGCGAGGGAGAGAGAGAGCGAGGGAGAGAGAGAGAGAGTGCGAGAGAGAGAGAGTGCGAGGGAGAGAGAGAGAGAGTGCGAGGGAGAGAGAGAGAGAGTGCGAGGGAGAGAGAGAGAGAGTGCGAGGGAGAGAGAGAGAGAGTGCGTGGGAGAGAGAGAGAGAGTGCGAGGGAGAGAGAGAGAGAGTGCGAGGGGGAGAGAGAGAGAGTGCGAGGGGGAGAGAGAGAGAGAGTGCGAGGGAGAGAGAGTGAGTGCGAGGGAGAGAGAGAGAGAGTGCGAAGGAGAGAGAGAGAGAGTGCGAGGGAGAGAGAGAGAGTGCGAGGGAGAGAGAGTGCGAGGGAGAGACAGAGCGAGGGAGAGAGAGAGAGTGCGAGAGAGAGAGAGTGCGAGGGAGAAAGAGAGTGCGAGGAGAGAGAGAGAGTGCGAGGGAGAGAGAGTGCGAGGGAGAGAGAGTGCGAGGGAGAGAGAGAGAGAGAGTGCGAGGGACAGAGAGAGAGTGAGTGCGAGGGAGAGAGAGAGAGTGAGTGCGAAGGAGAGAGAGAGTGAGTGCGAGGGAGAGAGAGAGAGTGCGAGGGAGAGAGAGAGTGAGTGCGAGGGAGAGTGCGAGGGAGAGAGAGAGACAGAGTGCGAGGGAGAGAGAGAGAGAGAGAGTGCGAGGGAGAGAGAGAGAGAGAGTGCGAGGGAGAGAGAGTGCGAGGGAGAGAGAGAGAGTGCGAGAGAGAGAGAGTGCGAGGGAGAGAGAGAGAGAGAGTGCGAGGGAGAGAGAGAGAGAGTGCGAGGGAGAGAGAGTGCGAGGAGAGAGAGTGCGAGAGGAGAGAGAGTGCGAGGGAGAGAGAGTGCGAGGGAGAGAGAGTGCGAGGGAGAGAGAGTGCGAGGGAGAGAGAGTGCGAGGGAGAGAGAGTGCGAGGGAGAGAGAGTGCGAGGGAGAGAGAGTGCGAGGGAGAGAGAGTGCGAGGGAGAGGGAGAGAGAGCGAGAGTGCGAGAGAGAGAGTGCGAGGGGGAGAGAGAGTGCGAGGGGGAGAGAGAAAGAGAGTGCGAGGGAGAGACAGAGAGAGTGTGAGGGAGAGACAGAGAGTGTGCGAGGGAGAGACAGAGAGAGTGCGAGGGAGAGACAGAGAGTGCGAGGGAGAGAGAGAGTGCGAGGGAGAGAGAGAGAGAGTGTGCGAGGGAGAGAGAGAGTGAGAGTGCGAGGGAGGGAGAGAGAGTGCGAGGGAGAGAGAGAGAGAGGTGCAAGGGAGAGAGAGAGCGCGAGGCAGAGAGAGAGCGAGGGAGAGACAGAGCGAGGGAGAGAGAGAGAGAGTGCGAGAGAGAGAGAGTGCGAGGGAGAAAGAGAGTGCGAGGGAGAGAGAGAGAGTGCGAGGGAGAGAGAGTGCGAGGGAGAGAGAGAGAGAGTGCGAGGGAGAGAGAGAGAGTGCGTGGGAGAGAGAGAGTGCGAGGGAGAGAGAGTGCAAGGGAGAGAGAGAGAGAGAGAGTGCGAGGGAGAGAGAGAGAGTGAGTGCGAGGGGGAGAGAGAGAGTGCGAGGGGGAGAGAAAGAGAGAGTGCGAGGGAGAGAGAGAGAGTGCGAGGGAGAGAGAGAGAGTGCGAAGGAGAGAGAGAGAGTGCGAGGGAGAGAGAGAGAGAGAGAGAGTGCGAGGGAGAGAGAGAGAGAGAGTGCGAGGGAGAGAGAGAGAGAGAGAGTGTGCGAGGGAGAGAGAGAGAGTGCGAGGGAGAGAGAGAGTGCGAGGGAGAGAGAGAGAGCGCAAGGGAGAGAGAGAGAGCGCGGAGGGAGAGAGAGAGAGCGCGAGGGAAAGAGAGAGAGCGCGAGGGAGACAGAGAGAGCGCGAGGGAGAGAGAGAGAGCGCGAGGGAGAGAGAGAGCGCGAGGGAGAGAGAGAGAGCGTGAGGGAGAGAGAGAGAGCGCGAGGGAGAGAGAGCGAGTGCGAGGGAGAGAGAGCGAGTGCGAGGGAGAGAGAGAGCGCGAGGGAGAGAGAGAGAGCGCGAGGGAGAGAGAGAGAGCGCGAGGGAGAGAGAGAGAGCGCGAGGGAGAGAGAGAGAGCGCGAGGGAGAGAGAGAGAGTGCGAGGGAGAGAGAGTGCAAGGGAGAGAGAGAGAGAGAGTGCGAGGGAGAGAGAGAGAGAGAGTGCGAGGGGGAGAGAGAGAGAGTGCGAGGGGGAGAGAGAGAGAGAGTGCGAGGGAGAGAGAGAGAGTGCGAGGGAGAGAGAGAGAGTGCGAAGGAGAGAGAGAGAGAGTGCGAAGGAGAGAGAGAGAGAGTGCGAAGGAGAGAGAGAGAGAGTGCGAGGGAGAGAGAGAGTGCGAGGGAGAGAGAGTGCGAGGGAGAGACAAAGCGAGGGAGAGAGAGAGAGAGTGCGAGAGAGAGAGAGTGCGAGAGAGAGAGAGTGCGAGAGAGAGAGAGTGCGAGAGAGAGAGAGTGCGAGGGAGAAAGAGAGTGCGAGGGAGAGAGAGAGAGTGCGAGGGAGAGAGAGTGCGAGGGAGAGAGAGAGAGAGTGCGAGGGAGAGAGAGAGAGAGTGCGTGGGAGAGAGAGAGAGAGAGTGCGAGGGAGAGAGAGTGCAAGGGAGAGAGAGAGAGAGAGAGAGAGTGCGAGGGAGAGAGAGAGAGTGAGTGCGAGGGGAGAGAGAGAGTGCGAGGGGGAGAGAGAGAGAGAGTGCAGGGAGAGAGAGAGAGTGCGAGGGAGAGAGAGAGAGTGCGAGGGAGAGAGAGAGAGCGGCGAAGGAGAGAGAGAGAGAGAGTGCGAGGGAGAGAGAGAGAGAGAGTGCGAGGGAGAGAGAGAGAGAGAGAGTGCGAGGGAGAGAGAGAGAGTGCGAGGGAGATAGAGAGTGCGAGGGAGAGAGAGAGAGCGCAAGGGAGAGAGAGAGAGAGCGCGAGGGAAAGAGAGAGAGCGCGAGGGAAAGAGAGAGAGCGCGAGGGAGAGAGAGAGAGGTGCGAGGGGGAGAGAGAGAGCGCGAGGGAGAGAGAGAGAGCGCGAGGGAGAGAGAGAGAGCGCGAGGGAGACAGAGAGAGCGCGAGGGAGACAGAGAGAGCGCGAGGGAGACAGAGAGAGCGCGAGGGAGAGAGAGAGAGCGCGAGGGAGAGAGAGAGTGCGAGGGAGAGAGAGAGAGTGCGAGGGAGAGAGAGAGAGCGCGAGGGAGAGAGAGAGAGCGCGAGGGAGAGAGAGAGAGCGCGAGGGAGAGAGAGAGAGCGCGAGGGAGAGAGAGAGAGTGCGAGGGAGACAGAGAGAGCGCGAGGGAGAGAGAGAGAGTGCGAGGGGGAGAGAGCGAGAGTGTGAGGGAAAGAGGTGTGAGAGAGAGAGTGTGAATGAGAGAGTGAGAGAGAGAGTGCGTCGGAGAGAGAGAGAGAGACTGTGAGGGAGAGAGAGAGAGAGTGTGAGGGAGAGAGAGAGAGTGTGAGGGAGAGAGAGAGAGTGTGAGGGAGAGAGAGAGAGTGTGAGGGAGAGAGAGAGAGAGAGAGTGCGAGGGAGAGAGAGAGTGCGAGGGAGAGACAGTGCGAGGGAGGAGAGAGAGAGCGCGAGGGAGGGAGAGAGAGAGTGCGAGGGAGAGAGTGCAAGGGAGAGAGAGAGAGTGCGAGGGAGAGAGAGAGAGAGTGCGAGGGGGTGTGAGAGAGAGTGCGAGGGGGTGTGAGAGAGAGTGCGAGGGGGAGTGCGAGAGAGTGCGAGGGGGAGAGAGCGAGAGTGTGAGGGAGAGAGAGAGAATGCGAGGGAGAGAGTGTGAGAGAGAGAGAGTGCGAGGGAGAGAGAGTGTAAGGGAGAGAGAGAGAGAGAGAGTGCGAGGGAGAGAGAGAGAGTGAGTGCGAGGGGGAGAGAGAGAGTGCGAGGGGGAGAGAGAGAGAGAGTGCGAGGGAGAGAGAGAGAGTGCGAGGGAGAGAGAGAGAGTGCGAAGGAGAGAGAGAGAGAGTGCGAGGGAGAGAGAGAGAGAGAGTGCGAGGGAGAGAGAGAGAGAGAGTGCGAGGGAGAGAGAGAGAGAGTGCGAGGGAGAGAGAGAGAGTGTGTGCGAGGGAGAGAGAGAGAGTGCAAGGGAAAGAGGGAGAGAGAGTGCGAGGAGAGAGAGAGTGTGAGGGAGAGAGAGAGTGCGAGGGAGGGAGAGAGTGCGAGGGAGAGAGAGAGAGAGTGCAAGGGAGAGAGAGAGAGTGCGAGGGGAGAGAGAGAGAGTGCGAGGGAGAGAGAGAGAGAGTGCGAGGGAGAGAGAGAGTGCGAGGGAGAGAGAGAGTGCGAGGGAGAGAGAGAGAGTGCGAGGGAGAGAGAGAGAGAGAGTGCGAGGGAGAGAGAGAGAGTGCGAGGGAGAGAGAGAGTGCGAGGGAGAGAGGCGAGGGAGAGAGAGTGCGAGGGAGAGAGAGTGCGAGAGAGAGAGAGTGCGAGAGAGAGAGTGCGAGAGAGAGAGAGTGCGAGAGAGAGAGAGTGCGAGAGAGAGAGTGCGAGGGAGAGAGAGAGAGTGCGAGGGAGAGAGAGAGAGAGTGCGAGGGACAGAGAGAGAGTGAGTGCGAGGGAGAGAGAGAGTGAGTGCGAAGGAGAGAGAGAGTGAGTGCGAGGGAGAGAGAGAGAGTGCGAGGGAGAGAGAGAGAGTGCGAGGGAGAGAGAGAGTGAGTGCGAGGGAGAGTGCGAGGGAGAGAGAGAGACAGAGTGCGATAGAGAGAGAGAGAGAGAGAGTGCGAGGGAGAGAGAGAGAGAGAGTGCGAGGGAGAGAGAGTGCGAGGGAGAGAGAGAGAGTGCGAGAGAGAGAGAGTGCGAGGGAGAGAGAGAGAGAGTGCGAGGGAGAGAGAGAGAGAGTGCGAGGGAGAGAGAGAGTGCGAGGGAGAGAGAGTGCGAGAGAGAGAGAGTGCGAGGGAGAGAGAGAGTGCGAGGGAGAGAGAGTGCGAGGGAGAGAGAGTGCGAGGGAGCGAGAGTGCGAGGGAGAGAGAGAGAGAGTGCGAGGGAGAGAGAGAGAGAGTGCGAGGGAGAGAGAGAGAGTGCGTGGGAGAGAGAGAGTGCGAGGGAGAGAGAGTGCAAGGGAGAGAGAGAGAGAGAGAGTGCGAGGGAGAGAGAGAGAGTGAGTGCGAGGGGGAGAGAGAGAGTGCGAGGGGGAGAGAAAGAGAGAGTGCGAGGGAGAGAGAGAGAGTGCGAAGGAGAGAGAGAGAGAGTGCGAGGGAGAGAGAGAGAGAGAGAGAGTGCGAGGGAGAGAGAGAGAGAGAGAGAGTGCGAGGGAGAGAGAGAGAGAGAGTGCGAGGGAGAGAGAGAGAGAGAGAGTGTGCGAGGGAGAGAGAGAGAGTGCGAGGGAGAGAGAGAGTGCGAGGGAGAGAGAGAGAGCGCAAGGGAGAGAGAGAGAGCGCGAGGGAGAGAGAGAGAGCGCGAGGGAAAGAGAGAGAGCGCGAGGGAGACAGAGAGAGCGCGAGGGAGAGAGAGAGAGCGCGAGGGAGAGAGAGAGCGCGAGGGAGAGAGAGAGAGCGCGAGGGAGAGAGAGAGAGCGCGAGGGAGAGAGAGCGAGTGCGAGGGAGAGAGAGCGAGTGCGAGGGAGAGAGAGAGCGCGAGGGAGAGAGAGAGAGCGCGAGGGAGAGAGAGAGAGCGCGAGGGAGAGAGAGAGAGCGCGAGGGAGAGAGAGAGTGCGAGGGAGAGAGAGAGTGCGAGAGAGAGAGAGTGCGAGGGAGAGAGAGTGCGAGGGAGAGAAAGTGCGAGGGAGAGAGAGTGCGAGGGAGAGAGAGTGCGAGGGAGAGAGAGTGCGAGGGAGAGAGAGAGAGTGCGAGGGAGAGAGAGAGAGTGCGAGGGAGAGAGAGCGAGAGTGCGAGGGAGAGAGAGCGAGAGTGCGAGGGAGAGCGAGAGTGCGAGGGGGAGAGAGAGTGCGAGGGAGAGAGAGAGTGCGAGAGAGAGAGAGAGTGCGAGGGAGAGAGAGAGTGCGAGGGAGAGAGAGAGAGTGCGAGGGAGAGAGAGAGAGTGCGAGGGAGAGAGAGAGAGTGCGAGGGAGAGACAGAGTGTGCGAGGGAGAGAAAGAGAGAGTGCGAGGGAGAGACAGAGTGCGAGGGAGAGAGAGAGTGCGAGGGAGAGAGAGAGTGTGCGAGGGAGGTAGAGAGTGAGAGTGCGAGGGAGGTAGAGAGAGTGCGAGGGAGAGAGAGAGAGCGCGAGAGAGAGGGAGAGTGCGAGGGAGAGAGAGAGAGTGCGAGGGAGAGAGAGAGAGTGCGAGGGAGAGAGAGTGCGAGGGAGAGAGAGAGAGTGCGAGGAGAGAGAGAGAGTGCCTGGGAGAGAGAGAGAGTGCGGAGAGAGAGAGAGTGCGAGGGAGAGAGAGAGTGCGAGGGAGAGAGAGTGCGAGGGAGAGAGAGTGCGAGGGAGAGAGAGAGCGAGGGAGAGAGAGAGAGAGTGCGAGAGAGAGAGAGTGCGAGGGAGAGAGAGAGAGAGTGCGAGGGAGAGAGAGAGAGAGTGCGAGGGAGAGAGAGAGAGAGTGCGAGGGAGAGAGAGAGTGCGAGGGAGAGAGAGAGAGAGTGCGTGGGAGAGAGAGAGAGAGTGCGAGGGAGAGAGAGAGAGAGTGCGAGGGGGAGAGAGAGAGAGTGCGAGGGGGAGAGAGAGAGAGAGTGCGAGGGAGAGAGAGTGAGTGCGAGGGAGAGAGAGAGAGAGTGCGAAGGAGAGAGAGAGAGAGTGCGAGGGAGAGAGAGAGTGCGAGGGAGAGAGAGAGTGCGAGGGAGAGAGAGTGCGAGGGAGAGAGAGTGCGAGGGAGAGACAGAGCGAGGGAGAGAGAGAGAGTGCGAGAGAGAGAGAGTGCGAGGGAGAAAGAGAGTGCGAGGGAGAGAGAGAGAGTGCGAGGGAGAGAGAGTGCGAGGGAGAGAGAGAGAGAGTGCGAGGGAGAGAGAGAGAGTGCGTGGGAGAGAGAGAGTGCGAGGGAGAGAGAGTGCAAGGGAGAGAGAGAGAGAGAGAGTGCGAGGGAGAGAGAGAGAGTGAGTGCGAGGGGGAGAGAGAGAGTGCGAGGGGGAGAGAAAGAGAGAGTGCGAGGGAGAGAGAGAGAGTGCGAGGGAGAGAGAGAGAGTGCGAAGGAGAGAGAGAGAGAGTGCGAGGGAGAGAGAGAGAGAGAGTGCGAGGGGAGAGAGAGAGAGAGAGTGCGAGGGAGAGAGAGAGAGAGAGAGTGTGCGAGGGAGAGAGAGAGAGTGCGAGGGAGAGAGAGAGTGCGAGGGAGAGAGAGAGAGCGCGAGGGAGAGAGAGAGAGCGCGAGGGAGAGAGAGAGAGCGCGAGGGAAAGAGAGAGAGCGCGAGGGAGACAGAGAGAGCGCGAGGGAGAGAGAGAGAGCGCGAGGGAGAGAGAGAGAGCGCGAGGGAGAGAGAGAGCGCGAGGGAGAGAGAGAGAGCGAGGGAGAGAGAGAGAGCGCGAGGGAGAGAGAGAGAGCGCGAGGGAGAGAGAGCGAGCGCGAGGCAGAGAGAGCGAGCGCGAGGGAGAGAGAGAGAGCGCGAGGGAGAGAGAGAGAGCGCGAGGGAGAGAGAGAGAGCGCGAGGGAGAGAGAGAGCGCGAGGGAGAGAGAGAGAGCGCGAGGGAGAGAGAGAGAGCGCGAGGGAGACAGAGAGAGCGCGAGGGAGAGAGAGAGAGCGCGAGGGAGAGAGTGCAAGGGAGAGAGAGAGAGAGAGTGCGAGGGAGAGAGAGAGAGTGCGAGGGAGAGAGAGAGAGTGCGAGGGAGAGAGAGAGAGCGCGAAGGAGAGAGAGAGAGAGAGTGCGAGGAGAGAGAGAGAGAGTGCGAGGGAGAGAGAGAGAGTGCGAGGGAGAGAGAGAGAGTGCGAGGGAGAGAGAGAGAGCGCGAAGGAGAGAGAGAGAGAGAGTGCGAGGGAGAGAGAGAGAGAGAGTGCGAGGGGGAGAGAGAGAGAGAGTGCGAGGGGGAGAGAGAGAGAGAGTGCGAGGGAGAGAGAGAGAGTGCGAGGGAGAGAGAGAGAGTGCGAGGGAGAGAGAGAGAGCGCGAAGGAGAGAGAGAGAGAGAGTGCGAGGGAGAGAGAGAGAGAGAGTGCGAGGGAGAGAGAGAGAGAGAGAGTGCGAGGGAGAGAGAGAGTGCGAGGGAGAGAGAGAGAGCGCGAGGGAGAGAGAGAGAGCGCGAGGGAAAGAGAGAGAGCGCGAGGGAGACAGAGAGAGCGCGAGGGAGAGAGAGAGAGTGCGAGGGGGAGAGAGAGTGCGAGGGAGAGAGAGAGAGCGCGAGGGAGAGAGAGAGAGCGCGAGGGAGAGAGAGAGAGCGCGAGGGAGAGAGAGAGAGCGCGAGGGAGACAGAGAGAGCGCGAGGGAGACAGAGAGAGCGCGAGGGAGAGAGAGCGAGTGCGAGGGAGAGAGAGAGACTGCGAGGGAGAGAGAGACTGCGAGGGAGAGAGAGAGTGCGAGGGAGAGAGAGAGAGCGCGAGGGAGAGAGAGAGAGCGCGAGGGAGAGAGAGAGAGCGCGAGGGAGAGAGAGAGAGCGCGAGGGAGAGAGAGAGAGCGCGAGGGAGAGAGAGAGAGCGCGAGGGAGACAGAGAGAGCGCGAGGGAGAGAGAGAGAGTGCGAGGGGGAGAGAGCGAGAGTGTGAGGGAAAGAGTGTGAGAGAGAGAGTGTGAATGAGAGAGTGAGAGAGAGAGTGCGTCGGAGAGAGAGAGAGAGACTGTGAGGGAGAGAGAGAGAGAGTGTGAGGGAGAGAGAGAGAGTGTGAGGGAGAGAGAGAGAGTGTGAGGGAGAGAGAGAGAGTGTGAGGGAGAGAGAGAGAGAGAGAGAGAGTGCGAGGGAGAGAGAGAGTGCGAGGGAGAGACAGTGCGAGGGAGGGAGAGAGAGAGCGCGAGGGAGGAGAGAGAGAGTGCGAGGGAGAGAGTGCAAGGGAGAGAGAGAGAGTGCGAGGGAGAGAGAGAGAGAGTGCGAGGGGGTGTGAGAGAGAGTGCGAGGGGGTGTGAGAGAGAGTGCGAGGGGGAGTGAGAGAGAGTGCGAGGGGGAGAGAGCGAGAGTGTGAGGGAGAGAGAGAGAATGCGAGGGAGAGAGAGTGTAAGGGAGAGAGAGAGAGAGTGCGAGGGAGAGAGAGAGAGTGAGTGCGAGGGGGAGAGAGAGAGTGCGAGGGGGAGAGAGAGAGAGAGTGCGAGGGAGAGAGAGAGAGTGCGAGGGAGAGAGAGAGAGTGCGAAGGAGAGAGACAGAGAGTGCGAGGGAGAGAGAGAGAGAGAGTGCGAGGGAGAGAGAGAGAGAGAGAGAGTGCGAGGGAGAGAGAGAGAGAGAGAGAGTGCGAGGGAGAGAGAGAGAGTGTGTGCAAGGGAGAGAGAGAGAGTGCAAGGGAAAGAGGGAGAGAGAGTGCGAGGGAGAGAGAGAGTGTGAGGGAGAGAGAGAGTGCGAGGGAGGGAGAGAGTGCGAGGGAGAAAGAGAGAGAGTGCAAGGGAGAGAGAGAGAGTGCGAGGGAGAGAGAGAGAGAGTGCGAGGGGGAGAGAGAGTGCGAGGGAGAGAGAGAGTGCGAGGGAGAGAGAGAGTGCGAGGGAGAGAGTGCGAGGGGAGAGAGAGAGAGTGCGAGGGAGAGAGAGAGAGTGCGAGGGGAGAGAGAGAGAGTGCGAGGGAGAGAGAGAGAGAGAGTGCGAGGGAGAGAGAGAGAGTGCGAGGGAGAGAGAGAGTGCGAGGGAGAGAGAGTGCGAGGGAGAGAGAGTGCGAGGGAGAGAGAGTGCGAGAGAGAGAGTGTGCGAGAGAGAGAGAGTGCGAGAGAGAGAGAGTGCGAGAGAGAGAGTGCGAGGGAGAGAGAGAGAGTGCGAGGGAGAGAGAGAGAGAGAGTGCGAGGGACAGAGAGAGAGTGAGTGCGAGGGAGAGAGAGAGAGTGAGTGCGAAGGAGAGAGAGAGTGAGTGCGAGGGAGAGAGAGAGAGTGCGAGGGAGAGAGAGAGTGAGTGCGAGGGAGAGTGCGAGGGAGAGAGAGAGACAGAGTGCGAGGGAGAGAGAGAGAGAGAGAGTGCGAGGGAGAGAGAGAGAGAGAGAGTGCGAGGGAGAGAGAGTGCGAGGGAGAGAGAGAGAGTGCGAGAGAGAGAGAGTGCGAGGGAGAGAGAGAGAGAGAGTGCGAGGGAGAGAGAGTGCGAGGGAGAGAGAGTGCGAGGGAGAGAGAGTGCGAGAGAGAGAGAGTGCGAGGGAGAGAGAGTGCGAGGGAGAGAGAGTGCGAGGGAGAGAGAGTGCGAGGGAGAGAGAGTGCGAGGGAGAGAGAGTGCGAGGGAGAGAGAGTGCGAGGGAGAGAGAGTGCGAGGGAGAGAGAGTGCGAGGGAGAGAGAGTGCGAGGGAGAGAGAGTGCGAGGGAGAGAGAGTGCGAGGGAGAGAGAGCGAGAGTGCGAGAGAGAGAGTGCGAGGGGGAGAGAGAGTGCGAGGGGGAGAGAGAAAGAGAGTGCGAGGGAGAGACAGAGAGAGTGTGAGGGAGAGACAGAGAGTGTGCGAGGGAGAGACAGAGAGAGTGCGAGGGAGAGACAGAGAGTGCGAGGGAGAGAGAGAGTGCGAGGGAGAGAGAGAGAGAGTGTGCGAGGGAGAGAGAGAGTGAGAGTGCGAGGGAGGGAGAGAGAGTGCGAGGGAGAGAGAGAGAGAGTGCAAGGGAGAGAGAGAGCGCGAGGCAGAGAGAGAGCGAGGGAGAGACAGAGCGAGGGAGAGAGAGAGAGAGTGCGAGAGAGAGAGAGTGCGAGGGAGAAAGAGAGTGCGAGGGAGAGAGAGAGAGTGCGAGGGAGAGAGAGTGCGAGGGAGAGAGAGAGAGAGTGCGAGGGAGAGAGAGAGAGTGCGTGGGAGAGAGAGAGTGCGAGGGAGAGAGAGTGCAAGGGAGAGAGAGAGAGAGAGAGTGCGAGGGAGAGAGAGAGAGTGAGTGCGAGGGGGAGAGAGAGAGTGCGAGGGGGAGAGAAAGAGAGAGTGCGAGGGAGAGAGAGAGAGTGCGAGGGAGAGAGAGAGTGCGAAGGAGAGAGAGAGAGAGTGCGAGGGAGAGAGAGAGAGAGAGAGAGTGCGAGGGAGAGAGAGAGAGAGAGTGCGAGGGAGAGAGAGAGAGAGAGAGTGTGCGAGGGAGAGAGAGAGAGTGCGAGGGAGAGAGAGAGTGCGAGGGAGAGAGAGAGAGCGCAAGGGAGAGAGAGAGAGCGCGAGGGAGAGAGAGAGAGCGCGAGGGAAAGAGAGAGAGCGCGAGGGAGACAGAGAGAGCGCGAGGGAGAGAGAGAGAGCGCGAGGGAGAGAGAGAGCGCGAGGGAGAGAGAGAGAGCGCGAGGGAGAGAGAGAGAGCGCGAGGGAGAGAGAGCGAGTGCGAGGGAGAGAGAGCGAGTGCGAGGGAGAGAGAGAGCGCGAGGGAGAGAGAGAGAGCGCGAGGGAGAGAGAGAGAGCGCGAGGGAGAGAGAGAGAGCGCGAGGGAGACAGAGAGAGCGCGAGGGAGAGAGAGAGAGTGCGAGGGAGAGAGAGTGCAAGGGAGAGAGAGAGAGAGAGAGTGCGAGGGAGAGAGAGAGAGAGAGTGCGAGGGGGAGAGAGAGAGAGTGCGAGGGGGAGAGAGAGAGAGAGTGCGAGGGAGAGAGAGAGAGTGCGAGGGAGAGAGAGAGAGTGCGAAGGAGAGAGAGAGAGAGTGCGAAGGAGAGAGAGAGAGAGTGCGAGGGAGAGAGAGAGTGCGAGGGAGAGAGAGTGCGAGGGAGAGACAGAGCGAGGGAGAGAGAGAGAGAGTGCGAGAGAGAGAGAGTGCGAGAGAGAGAGAGTGCGAGGGAGAAAGAGAGTGCGAGGGAGAGAGAGAGAGTGCGAGGGAGAGAGAGTGCGAGGGAGAGAGAGAGAGAGTGCGAGGGAGAGAGAGAGAGAGTGCGAGGGAGAGAGAGAGAGAGTGCGTGGGAGAGAGAGAGAGTGCGAGGGAGAGAGAGTGCAAGGGAGAGAGAGAGAGAGAGAGAGAGTGCGAGGGAGAGAGAGAGAGTGAGTGCGAGGGGGAGAGAGAGAGTGCGAGGGGGAGAGAGAGAGAGAGTGCGAGGGAGAGAGAGAGAGTGCGAGGGAGAGAGAGAGAGTGCGAGGGAGAGAGAGAGAGCGCGAAGGAGAGAGAGAGAGAGAGTGCGAGGGAGAGAGAGAGAGAGAGTGCGAGGGAGAGAGAGAGAGAGAGAGTGCGAGGGAGAGAGAGAGAGTGCGAGGGAGATAGAGAGTGCGAGGGAGAGAGAGAGAGCGCAAGGGAGAGAGAGAGAGCGCGAGGGAGAGAGAGAGAGCGCGAGGGAAAGAGAGAGAGCGCGAGGGAGACAGAGAGAGCGCGAGGGAGAGAGAGAGAGTGCGAGGGGGAGAGAGAGAGCGCGAGGGAGAGAGAGAGAGCGCGAGGGAGAGAGAGAGAGCGCGAGGGAGAGAGAGAGAGCGCGAGGGAGACAGAGAGAGCGCGAGGGAGACAGAGAGAGCGCGAGGGAGAGAGAGCGAGCGCGAGGGAGAGAGAGAGAGTGCGAGGGAGAGAGAGAGTGCGAGGGAGAGAGAGAGAGTGCGAGGGAGAGAGAGAGAGCGCGAGGGAGAGAGAGAGAGCGCGAGGGAGAGAGAGAGAGCGCGAGGGAGAGAGAGAGAGCGCGAGGGAGAGAGAGCGCGAGGGAGAGAGAGAGCGCGAGGGAGAGAGAGAGAGCGCGAGGGAGAGAGAGAGAGTGCGAGGGAGACAGAGAGAGCGCGAGGGAGAGAGAGAGAGTGCGAGGGGGAGAGAGCGAGAGTGTGAGGGAAAGAGTGTGAGAGAGAGAGTGTGAATGAGAGAGTGAGAGAGAGAGTGCGTCGGAGAGAGAGAGAGAGACTGTGAGGGAGAGAGAGAGAGAGTGTGAGGGAGAGAGAGAGAGTGTGAGGGAGAGAGAGAGAGTGTGAGGGAGAGAGAGAGAGTGTGAGGGAGAGAGAGAGAGTGTGAGGGAGAGAGAGAGAGAGAGAGTGCGAGGGAGAGAGAGAGTGCGAGGGAGAGACAGTGCGAGGGAGGGAGAGAGAGAGCGCGAGGGAGGGAGAGAGAGAGTGCGAGGGAGAGAGTGCAAGGGAGAGAGAGAGAGTGCGAGGGAGAGAGAGAGAGAGTGCGAGGGGGTGTGAGAGAGAGTGCGAGGGGGTGTGAGAGAGAGTGCGAGGGGGAGTGAGAGAGAGTGCGAGGGGGAGAGAGCGAGAGTGTGAGGGAGAGAGAGAGAATGCGAGGGAGAGAGTGTGAGAGAGAGAGAGTGCGAGGGAGAGAGAGTGTAAGGGAGAGAGAGAGAGAGTGAGTGCGAGGGAGAGAGAGAGAGTGAGTGCGAGGGGGAGAGAGAGAGTGCGAGGGGGAGAGAGAGAGAGAGTGCGAGGGAGAGAGAGAGAGTGCGAGGGAGAGAGAGAGAGTGCGAGGGAGAGAGAGAGAGTGCGAAGGAGAGAGAGAGAGAGTGCGAGGGAGAGAGAGAGAGAGAGTGCGAGGGAGAGAGAGAGAGAGAGAGTGCGAGGGAGAGAGAGAGAGAGAGAGTGCGAGGGAGAGAGAGAGAGAGAGAGTGCGAGGGAGAGAGAGAGAGTGTGTGCGAGGGAGAGAGAGAGAGTACAAGGGAAAGAGGGAGAGAGAGTGCGAGGGAGAGAGAGAGTGTGAGGGAGAGAGAGAGTGCGAGGGAGGGAGAGAGTGCGAGGGAGAGAGAGAGAGAGTGCAAGGGAGAGAGAGAGAGTGCGAGGGAGAGAGAGAGAGAGTGCGAGGGGGAGAGAGAGTGCGAGGGAGAGAGAGAGTGCGAGGGAGAGAGAGAGTGCGAGGGAGAGAGTGCGAGGGAGAGAGAGAGAGTGCGAGGGAGAGAGAGAGAGAGAGTGCGAGGGAGAGAGAGAGAGTGCGAGGGAGAGAGAGAGTGCGAGGGAGAGAGTGCGAGGGAGAGAGAGTGCGAGGGAGAGAGAGGTGCGAGGGAGAGAGAGTGCGAGGAGAGAGAGAGAGTGCGAGAGAGAGAGAGTGCGAGAGAGAGAGAGTGCGAGAGAGAGAGAGTGCGAGAGAGAGAGAGTGCGAGAGAGAGAGTGCGAGAGAGAGAGTGCGAGGGAGAGAGAGAGAGTGCGAGGGAGAGAGAGAGAGAGAGTGCGAGGGAGAGAGAGTGCGAGGGAGAGAGAGTGCGAGGGAGAGAGAGTGCGAGGGAGCGAGAGTGCGAGGGAGAGAGAGAGAGAGTGCGAGGGAGAGAGAGAGAGAGTGCGAGGGAGAGAGAGAGAGTGCGTGGGAGAGAGAGAGTGCGAGGGAGAGAGAGTGCAAGGGAGAGAGAGAGAGAGAGAGTGCGAGGGAGAGAGAGAGAGTGAGTGCGAGGGGGAGGGGAGAGAGTGCGAGGGGGAGAGAAAGAGAGAGTGCGAGGGAGAGAGAGAGAGTGCGAGGGAGAGAGAGAGAGTGCGAAGGAGAGAGAGAGAGAGTGCGAGGGAGAGAGAGAGAGAGAGAGAGTGCGAGGGAGAGAGAGAGAGAGAGTGCGAGGGAGAGAGAGAGAGAGAGAGTGTGCGAGGGAGAGAGAGAGAGTGCGAGGGAGAGAGAGAGTGCGAGGGAGAGAGAGAGAGCGCAAGGGAGAGAGAGAGAGCGCGAGGGAGAGAGAGAGAGCGCGAGGGAAAGAGAGAGAGCGCGAGGGAGACAGAGAGAGCGCGAGGGGAGAGAGAGAGAGCGCGAGGGAGAGAGAGAGCGCGAGGGAGAGAGAGAGAGCGCGAGGGAGAGAGAGAGAGCGCGAGGGAGAGAGAGCGAGTGCGAGGGAGAGAGAGCGAGTGCGAGGGAGAGAGAGAGCGAGGGAGAGAGAGAGAGCGCGAGGGAGAGAGAGTGCGAGGGAGAGAGAGAGAGCGCGAGGGAGAGAGAGAGAGCGCGAGGGAGACAGAGAGAGCGCGAGGGAGAGAGAGAGAGTGCGAGGGAGAGAGAGTGCAAGGGAGAGAGAGAGAGAGAGTGCGAGGGGGAGAGAGAGAGAGTGCGAGGGGGAGAGAGAGAGAGAGTGCGAGGGAGGAGAGAGAGAGTGCGAGGGAGAGAGAGAGAGTGCGAAGGAGAGAGAGAGAGAGTGCGAAGGAGAGAGAGAGAGAGTGCGAGGGAGAGAGAGAGTGCGAGGGAGAGAGAGTGCGAGGGAGAGACAGAGCGAGGGAGAGAGAGAGAGAGTGCGAGAGAGAGAGAGTGCGAGAGAGAGAGAGTGCGAGGGAGAAAGAGAGTGCGAGGGAGAGAGAGAGAGTGCGAGGGAGAGAGAGTGCGAGGGAGAGAGAGAGAGAGTGCGAGGGAGAGAGAGAGAGAGTGCGTGGGAGAGAGAGAGAGTGCGAGGGAGAGAGAGTGCAAGGGAGAGAGAGAGAGAGAGAGAGAGTGCGAGGGAGAGAGAGAGAGTGAGTGCGAGGGGGAGAGAGAGAGTGCGAGGGGGAGAGAGAGAGAGAGTGCGAGGGAGAGAGAGAGAGTGCGAGGGAGAGAGAGAGAGTGCGAGGGAGAGAGAGAGAGCGCGAAGGAGAGAGAGAGAGAGAGTGCGAGGGAGAGAGAGAGAGAGAGTGCGAGGGAGAGAGAGAGAGAGAGAGTGCGAGGGAGAGAGAGAGACTGCGAGGGAGATAGAGAGTGCGAGGGAGAGAGAGAGAGCGCAAGGGAGAGAGAGAGAGCGCGAGGGAAAGAGAGAGAGCGCGAGGGAGACAGAGAGAGCGCGAGGGAGAGAGAGAGAGTGCGAGGGGGAGAGAGAGTGCGAGGGAGAGAGAGAGAGCGCGAGGGAGAGAGAGAGAGCGCGAGGGAGAGAGAGAGAGCGCGAGGGAGACAGAGAGAGCGCGAGGGAGACAGAGAGAGCGCGAGGGAGAGAGAGCGAGCGCGAGGGAGAGAGAGAGAGTGCGAGGGAGAGAGAGAGTGCGAGGGAGAGAGAGAGAGCGCGAGGGAGAGAGAGAGAGCGCGAGGGAGAGAGAGAGAGCGCGAGGGAGAGAGAGAGAGCGCGAGGGAGAGAGAGAGAGCGCGAGGGAGAGAGAGAGAGCGCGAGGGAGACAGAGAGAGCGCGAGGGAGAGAGAGAGAGTGCGAGGGGGAGAGAGCGAGAGTGTGAGGGAAAGAGTGTGAGAGAGAGAGTGTGAATGAGAGAGTGAGAGAGAGAGTGCGTCGGAGAGAGAGAGAGAGACTGTGAGGGAGAGAGAGAGAGAGTGTGAGGGAGAGAGAGAGAGTGTGAGGGAGAGAGAGAGAGTGTGAGGGAGAGAGAGAGAGTGTGAGGGAGAGAGAGAGAGAGAGAGTGCGAGGGAGAGAGAGAGTGCGAGGGAGAGACAGTGCGAGGGAGGGAGAGAGAGAGCGCGAGGGAGGGAGAGAGAGTGCGAGGGAGAGAGTGCAAGGGAGAGAGAGAGAGTGCGAGGGAGAGAGAGAGAGAGTGCGAGGGGGTGTGAGAGAGAGTGTGAGGGGGTGTGAGAGAGAGTGCGAGGGGGAGTGAGAGAGAGTGCGAGGGGGAGAGAGCGAGAGTGTGAGGGAGAGAGAGAGAATGCGAGGGAGAGAGTGTGAGAGAGAGAGAGTGCGAGGGAGAGAGAGTGTAAGGGAGAGAGAGAGAGAGAGAGTGCGAGGGAGAGAGAGAGAGTGAGTGCGAGGGAGAGAGAGAGAGAGAGAGTGCGAGGGAGAGAGAGAGAGAGAGAGTGCGAGGGAGAGAGAGTGCGAGGGAGAGAGAGAGAGTGCGAGAGAGAGAGAGTGCGAGGGAGAGAGAGAGAGAGTGCGAGGGAGAGAGAGAGAGAGTGCGAGGGAGAGAGAGAGTGCGAGGGAGAGAGAGTGCGAGAGAGAGAGAGTGCGAGAGAGAGAGAGTGCGAGGGAGAGAGAGTGCGAGGGAGAGAGAGTGCGAGGGAGAGAGAGTGCAAGGGAGAGAGAGTGCGAGGGAGAGAGAGCGAGAGTGCGAGGGAGAGAGAGCGAGAGTGCGAGGGAGAGAGAGCGAGAGTGCGAGGGAGAGAGAGCGAGAGTGCGAGAGAGAGAGTGCGAGGGGGAGAGAGAGTGCGAGGGGGGAGAGAGAAAGAGAGTGCGAGGGAGAGACAGAGAGAGTGTGAGGGAGAGACAGAGAGTGTGCGAGGGAGAGACAGAGAGAGTGCGAGGGAGAGACAGAGAGTGCGAGGGAGAGAGAGAGTGCGAGGGAGAGAGAGAGTGCGAGGGAGAGAGAGAGAGAGTGTGCGAGGGAGGGAGAGAGAGTGCGAGGGAGAGAGAGAGAGAGTGCAAGGGAGAGAGAGAGCGCGAGGCAGAGAGAGAGCGAGGGAGAGAGAGAGAGAGTGCGAGAGAGAGAGAGTGCGAGGGAGAAAGAGAGTGCGAGGGAGAGAGAGAGAGAGTGCGAGGGAGAGAGAGTGCGAGGGAGAGAGAGAGAGTGCGAGGGAGAGAGAGAGAGAGTGCGTGGGAGAGAGAGAGAGAGCGCGAGGGAGAGAGAGAGTCCGAGGGAGAGAGAGAGTGCGAGGGGCAGAGAGAGAGAGAGTGCGAGTGAGAGTGCGAGGGGGAGTGAGAGAGTGCGAGGGGGAGAGAGCGAGAGTGTGAGGGAGAGAGCGACAGTGTGAGGGAGGGAGAGAGAGAATGCGAGAGAGAGAGTGTGAGAGAGAGTGAGAGTGTGAATGAGAGAGTGAGAGAGAGAGAGAGTGTGCGAGGGAGAGAGAGAGTGCAAGGGAAAGAGAGAGAGAGAGTGCGAGGGAGAGAGAGAGAGAGTGCGAGGGAGAGAGAGAGTGCGAGGGAGAGAGAGAGTGCGAGAGAGAGAGAGTGCGAGGGAGAGAGAGTGCGAGGGAGAGAGAGAGAGTGCGAGGGAGAGAGAGAGAGAGTGCGAGGGAGAGAGAGAGAGTGCGAGGGAGAGAGAGTGAGTGCGAGGGAGAGAGAGTGAGTGCGAGGGAGAGAGAGCGAGAGTGCGAGGGAGAGAGAGCGAGAGTGCGAGGGAGAGCGAGAGTGCGAGGGGGAGAGAGAGAGTGCGAGGGAGAGAGAGAGTGCGAGAGAGAGAGAGAGTGCGAGGGAGAGAGAGAGAGTGCGAGGGAGAGACAGAGAGAGTGCGAGGGAGAGACAGAGAGAGTGCGAGGGAGAGACAGAGAGTGTGCGAGGGAGAGACAGAGAGAGTGCGAGGGAGAGACAGAGTGCGAGGGAGAGAGAGAGTGCGAGGGAGAGAGAGAGAGTGTGCGAGGGAGGTAGAGAGTGAGAGTGCGAGGGAGGTAGAGAGAGTGCGAGGGAGAGAGAGAGAGCGCGAGAGAGAGAGAGCGCGAGAGAGAGAGAGAGTGCGAGGGAGAGAGAGAGAGTGCGAGGGAGAGAGAGAGAGTGCGAGGGAGAGAGTGTGCGAGGGAGAGAGAGAGAGTGCGAGAGAGAGAGAGTGCGAGGGAGAGAGAGAGAGTGCGAGGGAGAGAGAGTGCGAGGGAGAGAGAGAGCGAGGGAGAGAGAGAGTGCGAGAGAGAGAGAGTGCGAGGGAGAGAGAGAGAGAGTGCGAGGGAGAGAGAGAGAGAGTGCGAGGGAGAGAGAGTGCGAGGGAGAGAGAGAGAGAGTGCGAGGGAGAGAGAGAGAGAGTGCGTGGGAGAGAGAGAGAGAGTGCGAGGGAGAGAGAGTGCAAGGGAGAGAGAGAGAGAGAGAGTGCGAGGGAGAGAGAGAGAGAGTGCGAGGGGGAGAGAGAGAGAGTGCGAGGGGGAGAGAGAGAGAGTGCGAAGGAGAGAGAGAGAGAGTGCGAGGGAGAGAGAGAGAGTGCGAGGGAGAGAGAGTGCGAGGGAGAGACAGAGCGAGGGAGAGAGAGAGAGAGTGCGAGAGAGAGAGAGTGCGAGGGAGAGAGAGAGAGTGCGAGGGAGAGAGAGAGAGTGCGAGGGAGAGAGAGTGCGAGGGAGAGAGAGAGAGAGTGCGAGGGAGAGAGAGAGAGAGTGCGTGGGAGAGAGAGAGTGCGAGGGAGAGAGAGTGCAAGGGAGAGAGAGAGAGAGAGTGCGAGGGAGAGAGAGAGAGTGAGTGCGAGGGGGGAGAGAGAGAGTGCGAGGGGGAGAGAGAGAGAGAGTGCGAGGGAGAGAGAGAGAGTGCGAAGGAGAGAGAGAGAGAGTGCGAGGGAGAGAGAGAGAGAGAGTGCGAGGGAGAGAGAGAGAGAGAGTGCGAGGGAGAGAGAGAGTGCGAGGGAGAGAGAGTGCGAGGGAGAGAGAGTGCGAGGGAGAGAGAGTGCGAGAGAGAGAGAGTGCGAGAGAGAGAGAGTGCGAGAGAGAGAGTGCGAGAGAGAGAGTGCGAGGGAGAGAGAGAGAGAGTGCGAGGGAGAGAGAGTGCGAGGGACAGAGAGAGAGTGAGTGCGAGGGAGAGAGAGAGAGTGAGTGCGAAGGAGAGAGAGAGTGAGTGCGAGGGAGAGAGAGAGAGTGCGAGGGAGAGAGAGAGTGAGTGCGAGGGAGAGTGCGAGGGAGAGAGAGAGACAGAGTGCGAGGGAGAGAGAGAGAGAGAGAGTGCGAGGGAGAGAGAGAGAGTGCGAGGGAGAGAGAGAGAGAGAGAGTGCGAGGGAGAGAGAGTGCGAGGGAGAGAGAGAGAGAGTGCGAGAGAGAGAGAGTGCGAGGGAGAGAGAGAGAGAGAGTGCGAGGGAGAGAGAGAGAGAGTGCGAGGGAGAGAGAGAGAGAGTGCGAGGGAGAGAGAGAGTGCGAGAGAGAGAGTGCGAGAGAGAGAGAGTGCGAGGGAGAGAAAGTGCGAGGGAGAGAGAGTGCGAGGGAGAGAGAGTGCGAGGGAGAGAGAGTGCGAGGGAGAGAGAGTGCGAGGGAGAGAGAGTGCGAGGGAGAGAGAGCGAGAGTGCGAGGGAGAGAGAGCGAGAGTGCGAGGGAGAGAGAGCGAGAGTGCGAGGGAGAGAGAGCGAGAGTGCGAGGGAGAGAGTGCGAGGGGGAGAGAGAAAGAGAGTGCGAGGGAGAGACAGAGAGAGTGTGAGGGAGAGACAGAGAGTGTGCGAGGGAGAGACAGAGAGAGTGCGAGGAGAGACAGAGAGTGCGAGGGAGAGAGAGAGTGCGAGGGAGAGAGAGAGAGAGTGTGCGAGGGAGAGAGAGAGTGAGAGTGCGAGGGAGGGAGAGAGAGTGCGAGGGAGAGAGAGAGAGTGCAAGGGAGAGAGAGAGCGCGAGGCAGAGAGAGAGCGAGGGAGAGAGAGAGAGAGTGCGAGAGAGAGAGAGTGCGAGGGAGAAAGAGAGTGCGAGGGAGAGAGAGAGAGAGTGCGAGGGAGAGAGAGAGAGAGTGCGAGGGAGAGAGAGAGAGAGTGCGAGGGAGAGAGAGTGCGAGTGCGAGGGAGAGAGAGAGAGAGTGCGTGGGAGAGAGAGAGAGAGCGCGAGGGAGAGAGAGAGTCCGAGGGAGAGAGAGAGTGCGAGGGGCAGAGAGAGAGAGAGTGCGAGTGAGAGTGCGAGGGGGAGTGAGAGAGTGCGAGGGGCAGAGAGCGAGAGTGTGAGGGAGAGAGCGACAGTGTGAGGGAGGGAGAGAGAGAATGCGAGAGAGAGAGTGTGAGAGAGAGTGAGAGTGTGAATGAGAGAGTGAGAGAGAGAGAGAGTGTGCGAGGGAGAGAGAGAGTGCAAGGGAAAGAGAGAGAGAGAGTGCGAGGGAGAGAGAGAGAGTGCGAGGGAGAGAGAGTGAGTGCGAGGGAGAGAGAGAGTGCGAGGGAGAGAGAGAGTGCGAGAGAGAGAGAATGCGAGGGAGAGAGAGTGCGAAGGAGAGAAAGTGCGAGGGAAAGAGAGTGCGAGGGAGAGAGAGTGCGAGGGAGAGAGAGAGAGTGCGAGGGAGAGAGAGAGAGTGCGAGGGAGAGAGAGTGAGTGCGAGGGAGAGAGAGCGAGAGTGCGAGGGAGAGAGAGCGAGAGTGCGAGGGAGAGAGAGCGAGAGTGCGAGGGAGAGCGAGAGTGCGAGGGGGAGAGAGAGTGCGAGGGAGAGAGAGAGTGCGAGGGAGAGAGAGAGAGTGCGAGGGAGAGAGAGAGAGTGCGAGGGAGAGACAGAGAGAGTGCGAGGGAGAGACAGAGAGTGTGCGAGGGAGAGACAGAGAGTGTGCGAGGGAGAGACAGAGAGAGTGCGAGGGAGAGACAGAGTGCGAGGGAGAGAGAGAGTGTGAGGGAGAGAGAGAGAGTGTGCGAGGGAGGTAGAGAGTGAGAGTGCGAGGGAGGTAGAGAGAGTGCGAGGGACAGAGAGAGAGCGCGAGAGAGAGAGAGCGCGAGAGAGAGAGAGAGTGCGAGGGAGAGAGAGAGAGTGCGAGGGAGAGAGAGAGAGTGCGAGGGAGAGAGAGTGCGAGGGAGAGAGAGAGAGTGCGAGGGAGAGAGAGAGAGTGCGAGGGAGAGAGAGTGCGAGGGAGAGAGAGAGCGAGGGAGAGAGAGAGAGAGTGCGAGAGAGAGAGAGTGCGAGGGAGAGAGAGAGAGAGTGCGAGGGAGAGAGAGAGAGAGTGCGAGGGAGAGAGAGAGAGTGCGAGGGAGACAGAGAGAGAGTGCGTGGGAGAGAGAGAGAGAGTGCGAGGGAGAGAGAGTGCAAGGGAGAGAGAGAGAGAGAGAGAGTGCGAGGGAGAGAGAGAGAGAGAGTGCGAGGGGGAGAGAGAGAGAGTGCGAGGGGGAGAGAGAGAGAGAGTGCGAGGGAGAGAGAGAGTGCGAGGGAGAGAGAGAGAGAGTGCGAAGGAGAGAGAGAGAGAGTGCGAGGGAGAGAGAGAGAGTGCGAGGGAGAGAGAGTGCGAGGGAGAGACAGAGCGAGGGAGAGAGAGAGCGAGGGAGAGAGAGAGAGAGTGCGAGAGAGAGAGAGTGCGAGGGAGAGAGAGAGAGAGTGCGAGGGAGAGAGAGAGAGTGCGAGGGAGAGAGAGAGAGAGTGCGAGGGAGAGAGAGTGCGAGGGAGAGAGAGAGAGAGTGCGAGGGAGAGAGAGAGAGAGTGCGTGGGAGAGAGAGAGAGAGTGCGAGGGAGAGAGAGTGCAAGGGAGAGAGAGAGAGAGAGAGTGCGAGGGAGAGAGAGAGAGAGTGCGAGGGGGAGAGAGAGAGAGTGCGAGGGGGAGAGAGAGAGAGAGTGCGAGGGAGAGAGAGAGAGTGCGAGGGAGAGAGAGAGAGAGTGCGAAGGAGAGAGAGAGAGAGTGCGAGGGAGAGAGAGAGAGTGCGAGGGAGAGAGAGTGCGAGGAGAGAGAGTGCGAGGGAGAGACAGAGCGAGGGAGAGAGAGAGAGAGTGCGAGAGAGAGAGAGTGCGAGGGAGAAAGAGAGTGCGAGGGAGAGAGAGAGAGTGCGAGGGAGAGAGAGTGCGAGGGAGAGAGAGAGAGAGTGCGAGGGAGAGAGAGAGAGAGAGTGCGTGGGAGAGAGAGAGTGCGAGGGAGAGAGAGTGCAAGGGAGAGAGAGAGAGAGAGTGCGAGGGAGAGAGAGAGAGTGAGTGCGAGGGGGAGAGAGAGAGTGCGAGGGGGAGAGAGAGAGAGAGTGCGAGGGAGAGAGAGAGAGTGCGAAGGAGAGAGGAGAGAGAGTGCGAGGGAGAGAGAGAGAGAGAGTGCGAGGGAGAGAGAGAGAGAGAGAGTGCGAGGGAGAGTGAGAGTGCGAGGGGGAGAGAGAGTGCGAGAGAGAGAGAGTGCGAGAGAGAGAGAGTGCGAGAGAGAGAGAGTGCGAGAGAGAAGAGAGTGCGAGAGAGAGAGAGTGCGAGAGAGAGAGTGCGAGAGAGAGAGTGCGAGGGAGAGAGAGAGAGAGTGCGAGGGAGAGAGAGAGAGAGAGTGCGAGGGACAGAGAGAGAGAGAGTGCGAGGGACAGAGAGAGAGTGAGTGCGAGGGAGGAGAGAGAGAGTGAGTGCGAGGGAGAGAGAGAGAGTGCGAGGGAGAGAGAGAGTGAGTGCGAGGGAGAGTGCGAGGGAGAGAGAGAGACAGTGCGAGGGAGAGAGAGAGAGAGAGAGTGCGAGGGAGAGAGAGAGTGCGAGGGAGAGAGAGAGTGAGTGCGAGGGAGAGTGCGAGGGAGAGAGAGAGACAGAGTGCGAGGGAGAGAGAGAGAGAGAGAGTGCGAGGGAGAGAGAGAGAGTGCGAGGGAGAGAGAGAGAGTGCGAGGGAGAGAGAGAGAGAGAGTGCGAGGGAGAGAGAGTGCGAGGGAGAGAGAGAGAGTGCGAGAGAGAGAGAGTGCGAGGGAGAGAGAGAGAGAGAGTGCGAGGGAGAGAGAGAGAGAGTGCGAGGGAGAGAGAGAGTGCGAGAGAGAGAGTGCGAGAGAGACAGAGTGCGAGGGAGAGAAAGTGCGAGGGAGAGAGAGTGCGAGGGAGAGAGAGTGCGAGGGAGAGAGAGTGCGAGGGGAGAGAGAGTGCGAGGGAGAGAGAGTGCGAGGGAGAGAGAGTGCGAGGGAGAGAGAGTGCGAGGGAGAGAGAGTGCGAGGGAGAGAGAGTGCGAGGGAGAGAGAGTGCGAGGGAGAGAGAGCGAGAGTGCGAGGGAGAGAGAGCGAGAGTGCGAGGGAGAGAGAGCGAGAGTGCGAGGGAGAGAGTGCGAGGGGGAGAGAGAGTGCGAGGGGGAGAGAGAAAGAGAGTGCGAGGGAGAGACAGAGAGAGTGTGAGGGAGAGACAGAGAGAGTGTGAGGGAGAGACAGAGAGAGTGCGAGGGAGAGGCAGAGAGTGCGAGGGAGAGACAGAGAGTGCGAGGGAGAGACAGAGAGTGCGAGGGAGAGAGAGAGTGCGAGGGAGAGAGAGAGAGAGTGCGAGGGAGGGAGAGAGAGTGCGAGGGAGAGAGAGAGAGTGCGAGGGAGAGAGAGAGAGTGCAAGGGAGAGAGAGAGCGCGAGGCAGAGAGAGAGCGAGGGAGAGAGAGAGAGAGTGCGAGAGAGAGAGAGTGCGAGGGAGAAAGAGAGTGCGAGGGAGAGAGAGAGAGTGCGAGGGAGAGAGAGTGCGAGGGAGAGAGAGAGAGAGTGCGAGGGAGAGAGAGAGAGAGTGCGTGGGAGAGAGAGAGAGAGCGCGAGGGAGAGAGAGAGTCCGAGGGAGAGAGAGAGTGCGAGGGGCAGAGAGAGAGAGAGTGCGAGTGAGAGTGCGAGGGGGAGTGAGAGAGTGCGAGGGGGAGAGAGCGAGAGTGTGAGGGAGAGAGCGACAGTGTGAGGGAGGGAGAGAGAGAATGCGAGAGAGAGAGTGTGAGAGAGATGTGAGAGTGTGAATGAGAGAGTGAGAGAGAGAGAGAGTGTGCGAGGGAGAGAGAGAGTGCAAGGGAAAGAGAGAGAGAGAGTGCGAGGGAGAGAGAGAGAGTGCGAGGGAGAGAGAGAGTGCGAGGGAGAGAGAGAGTGCGAGAGAGAGAGAATGCGAGGGAGAGAGAGTGCGAAGGAGAGAAAGTGCGAGGGAAAGAGAGTGCGAGGGAGAGAGAGTGCGAGGGAGAGAGAGAGAGTGCGAGGGAGAGAGAGAGAGTGCGAGGGAGAGAGAGTGAGTGCGAGGGAGAGAGAGCGAGAGTGCGAGGGAGAGAGAGCGAGAGTGCGAGGGAGAGCGAGAGTGCGAGGGGAGAGAGAGTGCGAGGGAGAGAGAGAGTGCGAGAGAGTGAGAGAGTGCGAGGGAGAGAGAGAGAGTGCGAGGGAGAGAGAGAGAGTGCGAGGGAGAGAGAGAGAGTGCGAGGGAGAGACAGAGAGAGTGCGAGGGAGAGACAGAGAGTGTGCGAGGGAGAGACAGAGAGTGTGCGAGGGAGAGACAGAGAGAGTGCGAGGAGAGACAGAGTGCGAGGGAGAGAGAGAGTGCGAGGGAGAGAGAGAGAGTGTGCGAGGGAGGTAGAGAGTGAGAGTGCGAGGGAGGTAGAGAGAGTGCGAGGGAGAGAGAGAGAGCGCGAGAGAGAGAGAGCGCGAGAGAGAGAGAGAGTGCGAGGGAGAGAGAGAGAGTGCGAGGGAGAGAGAGAGAGTGCGAGGGAGAGAGAGAGAGTGCGAGGGAGAGAGAGAGAGTGCGAGGGAGAGAGAGAGAGTGCGAGGGAGAGAGAGTGCGAGGGAGAGAGAGAGCGAGGGGAGAGAGAGAGAGAGTGCGAGAGGAGAGAGAGTGCGAGGGAGAGAGAGAGTGCGATGGGAGAGGAGAGAGAGAGTGCGAGGGAGAGAGAGAGAGTGCGAGGGAGACAGAGAGAGAGTGCGTGGGAGAGAGAGAGAGAGTGTGAGGGAGAGAGAGTGCAAGGGAGAGAGAGAGAGAGAGAGAGTGCGAGGGAGAGAGAGAGAGAGTGCGAGGGGGGAGAGAGAGAGAGTGCGAGGGGGGAGAGAGAGAGAGAGTGCGAGGGAGAGAGAGAGTGCGAGGGAGAGAGAGAGAGAGTGCGAAGGAGAGAGAGAGAGAGTGCGAGGGAGAGAGAGAGAGTGCGAGGGAGAGAGAGTGCGAGGGAGAGACAGAGCGAGGGAGAGAGAGAGAGAGTGCGAGAGAGAGAGAGTGCGAGGGAGAGAGAGAGAGTGCGAGGGAGAGAGAGAGAGAGCGAGGGAGAGAGAGAGAGAGTGCGAGGGAGAGAGAGAGAGAGTGCGAGGGAGAGAGAGAGAGAGTGCGTGGGAGAGAGAGAGAGTGCGAGGGAGAGAGAGTGCAAGGGAGAGAGAGAGAGAGAGAGTGCGAGGGAGAGAGAGAGAGTGAGTGCGAGGGGGAGAGAGAGAGTGCGAGGGGGAGAGAGAGAGAGAGTGCGAGGGAGAGAGAGAGAGTGCGAGGGAGAGAGAGAGAGTGCGAAGGAGAGAGAGAGAGAGAGGTGCGAGGGAGAGAGAGAGAGAGAGTGCGAGGGAGAGAGAGAGAGAGAGTGCGAGGGAGAGAGAGAGAGAGAGAGTGCGAGGGAGAGAGAGAGAGTGCGAGGGAGAGAGAGAGTGCGAGGGAGAGAGAGAGAGCGCAAGGGAGAGAGAGAGAGCGCAAGGAAGAGAGAGAGAGCGCGAGGGAAAGAGAGAGAGCGCGAGGGAGACAGAGAGAGCGCGAGGGAGAGAGAGAGCGCGAGGGAGAGAGAGAGAGCGCGAGGGAGAGAGAGAGAGCGCGAGGGAGAGAGAGAGAGCGCGAGGGAGAGAGAGAGAGCGCGAGGGAGAGAGAGAGAGCGCGAGGGAGAGAGAGCGAGTGCGAGGGAGAGAGAGAGAGTGCGAGGGAGAGAGAGAGCGCGAGGGGAGAGAGAGAGAGCGCGAGGGAGAGAGAGTGCGAGGGAGAGAGAGTGCGAGGGAGAGAGAGAGCGAGGGAGAGAGAGAGAGAGTGCGAGAGAGAGAGAGTGCGAGGGAGAGAGAGAGAGAGTGCGAGTGAGAGAGAGAGGAGAGTGCGTGGAGAGAGAGAGAGAGTGCGTGGGAGAGAGAGAGAGAGTGCGAGGGAGAGAGAGTGCACGTTAGAGAGAGAGAGAGAGAGTGCGAGGGAGAGAGAGAGAGAGAGTGCGAGGGGGAGAGAGAGAGAGTGCGAGGGGGAGAGAGAGAGAGAGTGCGAGGGAGAGAGAGAGAGTGCGAGGGAGAGAGAGAGAGAGTGCGAAGGAGAGAGAGAGAGAGTGCGAGGGAGAGAGAGAGAGTGCGAGGGAGAGAGAGTGCGAGGGAGAGAGAGTGCGAGGGAGAGAGAGTGCGAGGGAGAGACAGAGCGAGGGAGAGAGAGAGAGAGTGCGAGGGAGAAAGAGAGTGCGAGGGAGAGAGAGAGAGTGCGAGGGAGAGAGAGTGCGAGGGAGAGAGAGAGAGAGTGCGAGGGAGAGAGAGAGAGAGTGCGTGGGAGAGAGAGAGTGCGAGGGAGAGAGAGTGCAAGGGAGAGAGAGAGAGAGAGAGTGCGAGGGAGAGAGAGAGAGTGAGTGCGAGGGGGAGAGAGAGAGTGCGAGGGGGAGAGAGAGAGAGTGCGAGGGAGAGAGAGAGAGTGCGAGGGAGAGAGAGAGAGTGCGAAGGAGAGAGAGAGAGAGTGCGAGGGAGAGAGAGAGAGAGAGTGCGAGGGAGAGAGAGAGAGAGAGTGCGAGGGAGAGAGAGAGAGAGAGAGTGCGAGGGAGAGAGAGAGAGTGCGAGGGAGAGAGAGAGTGCGAGGGAGAGAGAGAGAGCGCAAGGGGAGAGAGAGAGAGCGCGAGGGAGAGAGAGAGAGCGCGAGGGAAAGAGAGAGAGCGCGAGGGAGACAGAGAGAGCGCGAGGGAGAGAGAGAGCGCGAGGGAGAGAGAGAGAGCGCGAGGGAGAGAGAGAGAGCGCGAGGGAGAGAGAGAGTGCGAGGGAGAGAGAGCGAGTGCGAGGGAGAGAGAGCGAGTGCGAGGGAGAGAGAGAGTGCGAGGGAGAGAGAGAGCGCGAGGGAGAGAGAGAGAGCGCGAGGGAGAGAGAGAGAGCGCGAGGGAGAGAGGGAGAGCGCGAGGGAGACAGAGAGAGCGCGAGGGAGAGAGAGAGAGTGCGAGGGAGAGAGAGTGCAAGGGAGAGAGAGAGAGAGAGAGTGCGAGGGAGAGAGAGAGAGAGAGTGCGAGGGGGAGAGAGAGAGAGTGCGAGGGGGAGAGAGAGAGAGAGTGCGAGGGAGAGAGAGAGAGTGCGAGGGAGAGAGAGAGAGTGCGAAGGAGAGAGAGAGAGTGCGAAGGAGAGAGAGAGAGAGTGCGAGGGAGAGAGAGAGAGTGCGAGGGAGAGAGAGTGCGAGGGAGAGACAGAGCGAGGAGAGAGAGAGAGAGTGCGAGAGAGAGAGAGTGCGAGGGAGAAAGAGAGTGCGAGGGAGAGAGAGTGCGAGGGAGAGAGAGAGAGAGTGCGAGGGAGAGAGAGAGAGAGTGCGTGGGAGAGAGAGAGAGTGCGAGGGAGAGAGAGTGCAAGGGAGAGAGAGAGAGAGTGCGAGGGAGAGAGAGGAGAGTGAGTGCGAGGGGGAGAGAGAGTGAGTGCGAGGGGGAGAGAGAGTGAGTGCGAGGGGGAGAGAGAGAGACTGTGCGAGGGAGAGAGAGAGAGTGCGAGGGAGAGAGAGAGAGTGCGAAGGAGAGAGAGAGAGAGTGCGAGGGAGAGACAGAGCGAGGGAGAGAGAGAGAGAGTGCGAGAGAGAGAGAGTGCGAGAGAGAGAGAGTGCGAGGGAGAAAGAGAGTGCGAGGGAGGGAGAGAGAGTGCGAGGGAGAGAGAGTGCGAGGGAGAGAGAGAGAGAGTGCGAGGGAGAGAGAGAGAGAGTGCGTGGGAGAGAGAGAGAGTGCGAGGGAGAGAGAGTGCAAGGGAGAGAGAGAGAGAGTGCGAGGGAGAGAGAGAGAGTGAGTGCGTGGGAGAGAGAGAGAGTGCGAGGGAGAGAGAGTGCAAGGGAGAGAGAGAGAGAGTGCGAGGGAGAGAGAGAGAGTGAGTGCGAGGGGGAGAGAGAGTGAGTGCGAGGGGGAGAGAGAGTGTGCGAGGGGAGAGAGAGAGAGTGCGAAGGAGAGAGAGAGAGAGTGCGAGGGAGAGAGAGAGAGAGAGTGCGAGGGAGAGAGAGAGAGAGAGTGCGAGGGAGAGAGAGAGAGAGAGAGTGCGAGGGAGAGAGAGAGAGTGCGAGGGAGAGAGGAGAGTGCGAGGGAGAGAGAGAGAGCGCAAGGGAGAGAGAGAGATCGCGAGGGAAAGAGAGAGAGCGCGAGGGAGACAGAGAGAGCGCGAGGGAGAGAGAGAGAGTGCGAGGGGGAGAGAGAGTGCGAGGGAGAGAGAGAATGCGCGAGGGAGAGAGAGAGAGCGCGAGGGAGAGAGAGAGAGCGCGAGGGAGAGAGAGAGAGCGCGAGGGAGAGAGAGAGAGTGCGAGGGAGAGAGAGAGAGTGCGAGAGAGAGCGAGTGCGAGGGAGAGAGAGAGTGCGAGGGAGAGAGAGAGAGTGCGAGGGAGAGAGAGAGAGCGCGAGGGAGAGAGAGAGAGCGCGAGGGAGAGAGAGAGAGTGCGAGGGAGACAGAGAGAGCGCGAGGGAGAGAGAGAGAGTGCGAGGGGGAGAGAGCGAGAGTGTGAGGGAAAGAGTGTGAGAGAGAGAGTGTGAATGAGAGAGTGAGAGAGAGAGTGCGTCGGAGAGAGAGAGAGAGACTGTGAGGGAGAGAGAGAGAGAGTGTGAGGGAGAGAGAGAGAGTGTGAGGGAGAGAGAGAGAGAGTGCGAGGGAGAGAGAGAGTGCGAGGGAGAGAGAGAGTGCGAGAGAGAGAGAGTGCGAGGGAGAGAAAGTGCGAGGGAGAGAGAGTGCGAGGGAGAGAGAGTGCGAGGGAGAGAGAGTGCGAGGGAGAGAGAGTGCGAGGGAGAGAGAGTGCGAGGGAGAGAGAGTGCGAGGGAGAGAGAGTGCGAGGGAGAGAGAGTGCGAGGGAGAGAGAGTGCGAGGGAGAGAGAGTGCGAGGGAGAGAGAGTGCGAGGGAGAGAGAGTGAGAGTGCGAGGGAGAGAGAGCGAGAGTGCGAGGAGAGAGAGCGAGAGTGCGAGGGAGAGAGTGCGAGGGGGAGAGAGAGTGCGAGGGGGAGAGAGAAAGAGAGTGCGAGGGAGAGACAGAGAGAGTGTGAGGGAGAGACAGAGAGTGTGCGAGGGGAGAGACAGAGAGAGTGCGAGGGAGAGACAGAGAGTGCGAGGGAGAGAGAGAGTGCGAGGGAGAGAGAGAGAGAGTGTGCGAGGGAGAGAGAGAGTGAGAGTGCGAGGGAGGGAGAGAGAGTGCGAGGGAGAGAGAGAGAGTGCAAGGGAGAGAGAGAGCGCGAGGCAGAGAGAGAGCGAGGGAGAGAGAGAGAGAGTGCGAGAGAGAGAGAGTGCGAGGGAGAAAGAGAGTGCGAGGGAGAGAGAGAGAGAGTGCGAGGGAGAGAGAGAGAGAGTGCGAGGGAGAGAGAGTGCGAGTGCGAGGGAGGAGAGAGAGAGAGTGCGTGGGAGAGAGAGAGAGAGCGCGAGGGAGAGAGAGAGTCCGAGGGAGAGAGAGAGTGCGAGGGGCAGAGAGAGAGAGAGTGCGAGTGAGAGTGCGAGGGGGAGTGAGAGAGTGCGAGGGGGAGAGAGCGAGAGTGTGAGGGAGAGAGCGACAGTGTGAGGGAGGGAGAGAGAGAATGCGAGAGAGAGAGTGTGAGAGAGAGTGAGAGTGTGAATGAGAGAGTGAGAGAGAGAGAGAGTGTGCGAGGGAGAGAGAGAGGTGCAAGGGAAAGAGAGAGAGAGAGTGCGAGGGAGAGAGAGAGAGTGCGAGGGAGAGAGAGAGTGCGAGGGAGAGAGAGAGTGCGAGAGAGAGAGAATGCGAGGGAGAGAGAGTGCGAAGGAGAGAAAGTGCGAGGGAAAGAGAGTGCGAGGGAGAGAGAGTGCGAGGGAGAGAGAGAGAGTGCGAGGGAGAGAGAGAGAGTGCGAGGGAGAGAGAGTGAGTGCGAGGGAGAGAGAGCGAGAGTGCGAGGGAGAGAGAGCGAGAGTGCGAGGGAGAGAGAGCGAGAGTGCGAGGGAGAGCGAGAGTGCGAGGGGGAGAGAGTGCGAGGGAGAGAGAGAGTGCGAGAGAGAGAGAGAGTGCGAGGGAGAGAGAGAGAGTGCGAGGGAGAGAGAGAGAGTGCGAGGGAGAGACAGAGAGAGTGCGAGGGAGAGACAGAGAGTGTGCGAGGGAGAGACAGAGAGTGTGCGAGGGAGAGACAGAGAGAGTGCGAGGGAGAGACAGAGTGCGAGGGAGAGAGAGAGTGCGAGGGAGAGAGAGAGAGTGTGCGAGGGAGGTAGAGAGTGAGAGTGCGAGGGAGGTAGAGAGAGTGCGAGGGAGAGAGAGAGAGCGCGAGAGAGAGAGAGCGCGAGAGAGAGAGAGAGTGCGAGGGAGAGAGAGAGAGTGCGAGGGAGAGAGAGTGCGAGGGAGAGAGAGTGCGAGGGAGAGAGAGAGAGTGCGAGGGAGAGAGAGAGAGTGCGAGGGAGAGAGAGTGCGAGGGAGAGAGAGAGCGAGGGAGAGAGAGAGAGAGTGCGAGAGAGAGAGAGAGTGCGAGGGGAGAGAGAGAGAGAGTGCGAGGGAGAGAGAGAGAGTGCGAGGGAGAGAGAGAGAGTGCGAGGAGACAGAGAGAGAGTGCGTGGGAGAGAGAGAGAGAGTGCGAGGGAGAGAGAGTGCAAGGGAGAGAGAGAGAGAGAGAGAGTGCGAGGGTGAGAGGGAGAGAGAGAGAGAGAGAGTGCGAGGGGAGAGAGAGAGAGTGCGAGGGGGAGAGAGAGAGAGAGTGCGAGGGAGAGAGAGACTGCGAGGGAGAGAGAGAGAGAGTGCGAAGGGAGAGAGAGAGTGCGAGGGAGAGACAGAGCGAGGGAGAGACAGAGCGAGGGAGAGAGAGAGCGAGGGAGAGAGAGAGAGAGTGCGAGAGAGAGAGAGTGCGAGGGAGAGAGAGAGAGAGTGCGAGGGAGAGAGAGAGAGAGTGCGAGGGAGAGAGAGAGAGAGTGCGAGGGAGAGAGAGTGCGAGGGAGAGAGAGAGAGAGTGCGAGGGAGAGAGAGAGAGAGTGCGTGGGAGAGAGAGAGAGAGTGCGAGGGAGAGAGAGTGCAAGGGAGAGAGAGAGAGAGAGAGTGCGAGGGAGAGAGAGAGAGTGTGCGAGGGGGAGAGAGAGAGAGTGCGAGGGGGAGAGAGAGAGAGAGTGCGAGGGAGAGAGAGAGAGTGCGAGGGAGAGAGAGAGAGAGAGTGCGAAGGAGAGAGAGAGAGAGTGCGAGGGAGAGAGAGAGAGTGCGAGGGAGAGAGAGTGCGAGGGAGAGACAGAGCGAGGGAGAGAGAGAGAGAGTGCGAGAGAGAGAGAGTGCGAGGGAGAAAGAGAGTGCGAGGGAGAGAGAGAGAGTGCGAGGGAGAGAGAGTGCGAGGGAGAGAGAGAGAGAGTGCGAGGGAGAGAGAGAGAGAGAGTGCGTGGGAGAGAGAGAGTGCGAGGGAGAGAGAGTGCAAGGGAGAGAGAGAGAGAGAGTGCGAGGGAGAGAGAGAGAGTGAGTGCGAGGGGGAGAGAGAGAGTGCGAGGGGGAGAGAGAGAGTGCGAGGGAGAGAGAGAGAGTGCGAAGGAGAGAGAGAGAGAGTGCGAGGGAGAGAGAGAGAGAGAGTGCGAGGGAGAGAGAGAGAGAGAGTGCGAGGGAGAGAGAGAGAGAGTGTGAGAGAGAGAGAGAGAGTGTGTGCGAGGGAGAGAGAGAGAGTGCGAGGGAGAGAGAGAGTGAGTGCGAGGGAGAGTGCGAGGGAGAGAGAGAGACAGTGCGAGGGAGAGAGAGAGAGAGAGAGTGCG
>JANJGN010004364.1:5000-12500 GCA_026770705.1 Isurus oxyrinchus | reverse complement strand
GACTTGTGCCTTGTAGATGGTGGACAGGCTTTGTGGGGGGGGAGACAGGAGGTGAGTGACTCTCCGCAGGATTCCCAGCCTCTGACCTGCTCTTGTAGCCGCAGCATTTATATGGCGGGGTCCCCAGTTCAGTTTCTGGTCGATGGTGTTAAAACCATTGGATACAGGGCGTTGGGTGAGACCGCACCCCGAATACTGTGCGCAGTTTAGCTCTCCTTGCTTGAGTAACGATGGAGATGCGTCGGAGGCGGGTCGGAGGAGGTTTCCTAGATCGATGCCCGGAACGAGTGGGTTTTCTTAAGAGGAAAGAGTTGGACGGACTGGCTTGTTCCCACTGGAGTTTCGAAGAGTGAGGGAGGCGGTGGGTGGGGGTAGGGATTGGATTGAAGTTTACACGATCCTGAACACTCTTGACAAGGTGGGATTGGGAGAGAATGGTTCCTCTTGTGAGTGATTCCAGAACGAGGGGGGAGGGTGGGGGTGGGGAGGTGAGAGGGAGGAGACGGTCACCGGTTTTAAAACGAGGGTGGTCGCCTCATTCAGGACAGAGACGAGGAGAATCCTGTTCCCTCCGAGGGTTTGCGTGAGTTTGGAACTCTCTGCCTCAGGAGGCGGTGACATAGACTTGAGACCCGTAAGACCATAGGGGCAGAAATGAGGCCGTTCGGCCCATCGAGTCGGCTCCCCCATTCAATCATGGCTGATAAGTTTCTCAACCCCCATTCTCCCACCTTCTCCCCGTCACCTTTGACCCCCCTTACCCATCGAGAACCTGTCTATCTCGGTCTTAAATACACTCAGTGACCTGACCTCCACAGCCTTCTGTGGCCATGAATTCCATCGATTCACCTCTCTCTGGCTAAAGAAGTTTCTCCTCATCTCTGTCCTAAAAGCTCTTCCCTTTACTCTGAGGCTGTGTCCCTCGGGTCCGAGTCTCTCCTACTCATGGAAACATCTTCCCCCACGTCCCACTCTATCCAGGCCTTTCAGTATTCTGTAAGTTTCAATCAGATCCCCCCCCACCTCATCCTTCTAAACTCCATCGAGTATAGACCCAGAGTCCTCAAACGTTCCTCATACGTTAAAGACTTTTCGTTCCTGGGATCGTTTCAATCAGATCCCCCTCCCCCGACCTTCTCCCCGTACCCAAACAGGTCAGCAATCATCGCATTGGATTGCGGAACAGGCTCAATGAAGGGCTGAATGGACTCCTCCAGCCCCTACTCCTCTCCCGATCTCTGTAACCTCCTCCAGCCCCTACACCCCTCCCTATCTCTGTAATCTCCTCCAGCCCCTACAACCCTCCCTATCTCTGTAACCTCCTCCAGCCCCCTACACCCCTCCCTATCTCTATAACCTCCTCCAGCCCATACACTCCTCCCTATCTCTGTAAACTCCTCCAGCACCTACACCCCTCCCTATCTCTGTAACCTCCTCCATCCCCTACACCCCTCACTATCTCTGTAACCTCCTCCAGCCCTCTACATCCCTCCCTATCTCTGTAACCTCCTCCAGCCCCTACACCCCTCCCTATCTCTGTACCTCCTCCAGCCCTACACCCCTCCCTATCTCTGTAATCTCCTCCAGCCCCCTACAACCCTCCCTATCTCTGTAACCTCCTCCAGCCCCCTACACCCCTCCCTATCTCTATAACCTCCTCCAGCCCATACACTCCTCCCTATCTCTGTAAACTCCTCCAGCACCTACACCCCTCCCCTATCTCTGTAACCTCCTCCAGCTCCTACACCCCTCCCTATCTCTATAACCTCCTCCAGCCCCCTACACCCCTCCTATCTCTGTAACCTCCTCCAGCCCCTACACCCCTCCCTATCTCTGTAACCTCCTACAGCCCCTACACCCCTCCCTATCTCTGTAACCTCCTCCAGCCCCTACAACACTCCCTATCTCTGTAACCTCCTCCAGCTCCTACACCCCTCCCTATCTCTGTAACCTCCACCAGCCCCTACACCCCTCCTATCTCTGTAACCTCCTCCAGCCTCTACACGCCTCCCTACCTCTGTAACCTCCTCCAGCCCCTACACCCCTCCCTATCTCTGTAACCTCCTCCAGCACACTACATCCCTCCCTATCTATGTAACCTCCACCAGTCCCTAAACCCCTCCCTATCTCTGTAACCTCCTCCAGCATCTACACACCTCCCTACCTCTGTAACCTCCTCCAGCCCCCTACACCCCTCCCTAACTCTGTAACCTCCTCCACCCCCTACATCCCTACCTATCTCTGTAACCTCCTCCAGCCCCTACACCCCTCCCTATCTCTGTAACATCCTCCAGCCCTAAACCCTACCTATCTCTGTAACCTCCTCCAGCCCCTACACCCCTCCCTACCTCTGTAACCCCCTCCAGACCCCTTACACCCCTCCCTATCTCTGTAACCTCCTCCAGCCCCGACACCCCTCCCTATCTCTGTAACCTCCTCCAACCCCTACACCCCTCCCTATCTCTGTAACCTCCTCCACACCCTACATCCTTCCCTATCTCTGTAACCTCCTCCAGCCCCCTACTCCCCTCCCTAACCCTGTAACCACCTCCAGCCCCTACACCCCTCCCTATCTCTGTAACCTCCTCCAGCCCCTACACCCCTCCCTATTTCTGTAACCTCCTCCAGCCCCTACACCCCTCCCTCTCTCTGTAACCTCCTCCAGCCCCCTACACCGCTCCCTAACTCTGTAACCTCGTCCAGCTCCCTGCACCCCTCCCTATCTCTGTAACCTCCTCCAGCCCCCTACACCCCTCCCTATCTCTGTAACCTCCTCCAGCCCCAACAACCCTCCCTATCTCTGTAACTGCCTCCAGCCCCTACAACCCTCCCTATCTCAGTAACCGCCTCCAGCCCCTACACCCCTCCGTATCTCTGTAAATTCCTCGAGCCACTACACGCCTCCCTATCTCTGTAACCTCCTCCAGTCCCTACACCCCTCCCTATGTCTGGAACATTCTCCAGTCCCTACACCCCTCCCTATCTCTGTAACCTCCTCCAGCCCCCGACATCCCTCCCTATCTCTGTAACCTCCTCCAGCCCCTACACCCCTCACTATCTCTGTAACCTCCTCCAGCACACTACATCCCTCCATATCTATGTAACCTCCACCAGTCCCTAAACCCCTCCCTATCTCTGTAACCTCCTCCAGCCCCTACACCCCTCCCTATCTCTGTAACCTCCTCCAGCCCTCTACATCCCTCCCTATCTCTGTAACCTCCTCCAGCCCCTACACCCCTCCCTATCTCTGTAACCTCCTCCAGCCCCTACACACATCCCTATCTCTGTAACCTCCTCCAGCCCCTACACCCCTCCCTACCTCTGTAAACTCCTCCAGACCCCTACACCCCTCCCTATCTCTGTAACCTCCTCCACCCCCTACATCCTTCCCTATCTCTGTAACCTCCTCCAGCCCCCTACTCCCCTCCCTATCTCTGTAACCTCCTCCAGCCCCTAAACCCCTCCCTATTTCTGTAACCACCTTCAGCCCCTACACCCCTCCCTATCTCTGTAACCTCCTCCAGCCCCTAAACCCCTCCCTATTTCTGTAACCTCCTCCAGCCCCCTACACCCCTCCCTAACTCTGTAACCTCCTCCAGACCCTACACCCCTCCCTATCTCTGTAACCTCCTCCAGCCCCAACAACACTCCCTATCTCTGTAACCTCCTCCAGCCCCTACACCCATCCCTATCTCTGTAACCTCCTCCAGCCCCTACACCCCTCCCTATCTCTGTAACCTCCTCCAGCCCCTACACCCCTCCCTATCTCTGTAACCTCCTCCAGCCCCTACACCCCTCCCTATCTCTGTAACCTCCTCCAGCCCCTACACCCCTCCCTATCTCTGTAACCTCCTCAAGCCCCTACAACCCTCCCTATCTCAGTAACCGCCTCCAACCCCTACACCCCTCCGTATCTCTGTAAATTCCTCGAGCCACTACACGCCTCCCTATCTCTGTAACCTCCTCCAGCCCATACACTCATCCCTATCTCTGTAACATCCTCCAGCTCCTAGACCCCTCCCTATCTCTGTAACATCCTCCAGCTCCTAGACCCCTCCCTATCTCTGTAACCTCCTCCAGCCCTCTACATCCCTCCCTATCTCTGAAACCTCCTCCAACCCCCCTAAACCCCTCCCTATCTCTGTAACCTCCTCCAAACCCCTACACCCCTCCCTATCTCTGTAAACTCCTCCAGTCCCTACACCCCTCCCTATGTCTGTAACATTCTCCAGTCCCTACACCCCTCCCTATCTCTGTAACCTCCTCCAGCTCCCTGCACCCCTCCCTATCTCTGTAAACTCCTCCAGTCCCTACACCCCTCCCTATCTCTGTAACCTTCTCCAGCCCCAACACCCCTCCCTATCTCTGGAACCTCCTCCAGCCCCCTACACCCCTCCCTATCTCTGTAACCTCCTCCAGCCCCTACACCTCTCCCTATCTCTGTAAACCCTCCAGCACCTACACCCTCCCTATCTCTGTAACCTCCTCCAGTCCCTACACACCTCCCAATCAACATAATCACCTTCAGAACCTACACCCCTCTCTATCTCTGTAACCTCCTGCAGCCCCTACACCCCTCCCTATCTCTGTAACCTCCTCCAGCCCCTACACCCCTCCCAATCTCTGTAACCTCCTCCAGTCCCTACACCCCTCCCTAGCTCTGTAACCTCCTCCAACCCCCTACACCCCTCCCTATATCTGTAACCTCCTCCAGCCCCTACACACCTCCCTATCTCTGTAACCTCCTCCAGCCCCTACACCCCTCCCTATCTCTGTAACCTCCTCCAGCCCCTACACCACTCCCTATCTCTGCAACCTCCTCCAGCTCCTACACCTCTCCCTATCTCTGTAACCTCCTCCAACACCAACACCCCTCCCTATCTCTGTAACCTCCTCCAGCACCTAGACCCCTCCCTATCTCTGTAACCTCCTCCAGCCCCTACACCCCTCCCTATCTCCGTAACCTCCTCCAGCCCCTACACCCCTCCCTATCTCTGTAACCTCCTCCAGACCCCTCCCTATCTCTGTAACCTCCTCCAGCACCTACCCCCCTCCCTATCTCTGTAACCTCCTCCAGACCCCTCCCTATCTCCGTAACCTCCTCCAGCCCCTACACCCCTCCCTATCTCTGTAACCTCCTCCAGCAGGTACACCCCTCCCTATCTCTGTAACCTCCTCCTGCCCCCTACACCCCTCCCTATCTCTGTAACCTCCTCCAGCCTCTACACGCCTCCCTACCTCTGTAACCTCCTCCAGCCCCTACACCCCTCCCTATCTCTGTAACCTCCTCCAGCACACTACATCCCTCCCTATCTATGTAACCTCCACCAGTCCCTAAACCCCTCCCTATCTCTGTAACCTCCTCCAGCATCTACACACCTCCCTACCTCTGTAACCTCCTCCAGCCCCCTACACCCCTCCCTAACTCTGTAACCTCCTCCACCCCCTACATCCCTACCTATCTCTGTAACCTGCTCCAGCTCCTAGACCCCTCCCTATCTCTGTAACATCCTCCAGCCCCTAAACCCCTCCCTATCTCTGTATCCTCCTCCAGCCCCCTACACCCCTCCCTATCTCTGTAACCTCCTCCAGCCCCTACACCCCTCCCTACCTCTGTAACCCCCTCCAGACCCCTACACCCCTCCCTATCTCTGTAACCTCCTCCAGCCCCGACACCCCTCCCTATCTCTGTAACCTCCTCCAACCCCTATACCCCTCCCTATCTCTGTAACCTCCTCCACACCCTACATCCTTCCCTATCTCTGTAACCTCCTCCAGCCCCCTACTCCCCTCCCTAACCCTGTAACCACCTCCAGCCCCTACACCCCCTCCCTATTTCTGTAACAGCCTCCAGCCCCTACACCCCTCCCTCTCTCTGTAACCTCCTCCAGCCCCCTACACCGCTCCCTAACTCTGTAACCTCCTCCAGCTCCCTGCACCCCTCCCTATCTCTGTAACCTCCTCCAGCCCCCTACACCCCTCCCTATCTCTGTAACCTCCTCCAGCCCCAACAACCCTCCCTATCTCTGTAACTGCCTCCAGCCCCTACAACCCTCCCTATCTCAGTAACCGCCTCCAGCCCCTACACCCCTCCGTATCTCTGTAAATTCCTCGAGCCACTACACGCCTCCCTATCTCTGTAACCTCCTCCAGTCCCTACACCCCTCCCTATGTCTGTAACATTCTCCAGTCCCTACACCCCTCCCTATCTCTGTAACCTCCTCCAGCCCCCGACATCCCTCCCTATCTCTGTAACCTCCTCCAGCCCCAACACCCCTCCCTATCTCTGTAACCTCCTCCAGCACACTACATCCCTCCATATCTATGTAACCTCCACGAGTCCCTAAACCCCTCCCTATCTCTGTAACCTCCTCCAGCCCCTACACCCCTCCCTATCTCTGTAACCTCCTCCAGCCCTCTACATCCCTCCCTATCTCTGTAACCTCCTCCAGCCCCTACACCCCTCCCTAACTCTGTAACCTCCTCCAGCCCCTACACACATCCCTATCTCTGTAACCTCCTCCAGCCCCTACACCCCTCCCTACCTCTGTAACCTCCTCCAGACCCCTACACCCCTCCCTATCTCTGTAACCTCCTCCAGCCCCCTACTCCCCTCCCTAACCCTGTAACCACCTCCAGCCCCTACACCCCTCCCTACCTCTGTAACCTCCTCCAGACCCCTACACCCCTCCCTATCTCTGTAACCTCCTCCAGACCCCTACACCCCTCCCTATCTCTGTAACCTCCTCCAGCCCCCTACTCCCCTCCCTAACCCTGTAACCACCTCCAGCCCCTACACCCCTCCCTATCTCTGTAACCTCCTCCAGCCCCTAAACCCCTCCCTATTTCTGTAACCTCCTCCAGCCCCCTACACCCCTCCCTAACTCTGTAACCTCCTCCAGACCCTACACCCCTCCCTATCTCTGTAACCTCCTCCAGCCCCTACACCCATCCCTATCTCTGTAACCTCCTCCAGCCCCTACACCCCTCCCTATCTCTGTAACCGCCTCCAGCCCCTACACCACTCCCTATCTCTGTAACCTCCTCCAGCCCCTACACCCCTCCCTATCTCTGTAACCTCCTCCAGCCCCTACACCCCTCCCTATCTCTGTAACCTCCTCCAGCCCCTACAACCCTCCCTATCTCAGTAACCGCCTCCAACCCCTACACCCCTCCGTATCTCTGTAAATTCCTCGAGCCACTACACGCCTCCCTATCTCTGTAACCTCCTCCAGCCCATACACTCATCCCTATCTCTGTAACATCCTCCAGCTCCTAGACCCCTCCCTATCTCTGTTACATCCTCCAGCTCCTAGACCCCTCCCTATCTCTGTAACCTCCTCCAGCCCTCTACATCCCTCCCTATCTCTGAAACCTCCTCCAACCCCCTAAACCCCTCCCTATCTCTGTAACCTCCTCCAAACCCCTACACCCCTCCCTATCTCTGTAAACTCCTCCAGTCCCTACACCCCTCCCTATGTCTGTAACATTCTCCAGTCC
>JANJGN010004363.1:0-34046 GCA_026770705.1 Isurus oxyrinchus | reverse complement strand
GTTACAAAGGAACAGGAGGATCCCATTCAGAGCCCCCTCGAGTCTGTTACACAGGAACAGGAGGAGGCCAGTCAGCCCCTCGAGCCTGTTACACAGGAACAGGAAGAGTCCCTTTCAGCACCTCGAGCCTGTTACACAGGAACAGGAGGAGGCCATTCAGCCCCTCTCTCTAGCCTGTTACACAAGAACAGGAGGAAGCCATTCAGCCCCTCTCGAGCCTGTTACAGAGGAACAGGAGGAGGCCCATTCAGCCCCTTCTCGAAACTGTTAAACAGGAACAGGATGAGGGCCATTCAGCCCCTTCTCGAGCCTGTTACACAGGAACACGAGGAGGCCCATTCAGCCCCTTCTCGAGCCTGTTACACAGGAACAGGAGGAGGCCCATTCAGCCCCTTCTCGAGCCTGTTACACAGGAACAGGAGGATCCCGTTCAGCCCCTTCTCGAGCCGGTTACACAGGAACAGGAGGAGTCCCATTCAGCCCCTTCTCGAGCCTGTTACACAGGAACAGGAGGAGGCCCATTCAGCCCCTCGAGCCTGTTACACAGGAACAGGAGGAGGCCCATTCAGCACCACGAGCCTGTTACACAGGAACAGGAGGATCACATTCACCCCCTCGAGCCTGTTACACAGGAACAGGAGGAGGCCATTCAGTCCCTCTCTAGCCTGTTACACAGGAACAGGAGGAGGCCCATTCAGCCCCTTCTCGAGCCTGTTACTCAGGAACAGGAGGAGGGCCATTCAGCCCCTTCTCGAGCCTGTTACTCAGGAACAGGAGTAGGCCATTCAGCCCCTTCTCGAGCCTGTTACTGAGGAACAGGAGGAGGGCCATTTAGCCCCTTCTCGAGCCTGTTACTCAGGAACAGGAGGAGGCCATTCAGCCCCTTCTCGAGCCTGTTACACATGAACAGGAGGAGGGCCCATTCAGCTCCTTCTCGAGCCTGTTACACAGGAACAGGAGGAGGCCCATTCAGCCCCTTCTCGAGCCTGTTACACAGGAACAGGAGGAGCCCATTCAGCCCCTTCTCGAGCCTGTTACACAGGAACAGGAGGAGGCCCATTCAGACCCCCTTCTCGAGCCTGTTACACAGGAACAGGAGGAGGCCCATTCAGCCCCTTCTCGAAACTGTTAAACAGGAACAGGAGGAGGCCCATTCACCCCCTTCTCGAGCCTGTTACACAGGTACAGGAGGATCCCATTCAGCCCCCTTCTCGAGCCTGTTACACAGGAACAGGAGGATCCCATTCAGCCCCTTCTCGAGCCTGTTTACACAGGAACAGGAATCCCATTCAGCCCCTTCTCGAGCATGTTACACAGGAACAGGAGGAGGCCCATTCATCCCCTTCTCGAGCATGTTACACAGGAACAGGAGGAGGCCCCATTCAGCCCCTTCTCGAGCCTGTTACACAGGAACAGGAGGAGGCCCATTCAGCCCCTTCTCGAGCCTGTTAAACAGGAACAGGAGGATTCACATTCAGCCCCTCGAGCCTGTTACACAGGAACAGGAGGAGGCCATTCAGTCCCTCTCTAGCCTGTTACACAGGAACAGAATGAAGCCATTCAGCCCCTCTCGAGCCTGTTACACGAGCAATAGGAGGAGGCCCATTCAGCCCCTTCTCGAAACTGTTAAACAGGAACAGGAGGAGGCCCATTCAGCCCCTTCTCGAGCCTGTTACACAGGAACAGGAGGAGCCCCATTCAGCCCCTCGAGCCTGTTACATAGGAACAGGAGGAGCCCATTCAGCCCCTTCTCGAGCCTGTTACACAGGAACAGGAGGAGGCCCATTCAGCCCCTTCTTGAGCCTGTTACACAGGAACAGGAGGAGGCCATTCAGCCCCTTCTCGAGCCTGTTACAACGGGAACAGGAGGAGCCCCATTCAGCCCCTCGAGCCTGTGACACAGGAACAGGTGGAGGCCCCATTCAGCCCCTTCTCGAGCCTGTTACACAGGAACAGGAGGAGGCCCATTCAGCCCCATCTCGAGCCTTTTACACAGTAACAGGAGGAGGGCCATTCAGCCCCTTCTCGAGCCTGTTACACAGGAACAGGAGGAGGGCCATTCAGCCCCTTCTCGAGCCTGTTACTCAGGAACAGGAGGAGGCCATTCAGCCCCTTCTCGAGCCTGTTACTCAGGAACAGGAGGAGGCCATTCAGCCCCTTCTCGAGCCTGTTACACATGAACAGGAGGAGGCCCATTCAGCTCCTTCTTGAGTCTGTTACACAGGAACAGGAGGAGACCCATTCAGCCCCTTCTCGAGCCTGTTACACAGGAACAGGAGGATCCCATTCAGCCCCTCGAGCCTGTTACAAAGGAACAGGAGGAGGCCATTCAGCCCCTTCTCGAGCCTGTTACACAGGAACAGGAGGAGGCCCATTCAAGCCCCTCGAGCCTGTTACACAGGAACAGGAGGCCCATTCAGCCCCTTCTCGAGCCTGTTTCACAGGAACAGTAGGATCCCATTCAGCCCCTTCTCGAGCCTGTTACACAGGAACAGGAGGAGTTCCATTCAGCCCCTTCTCGAGCCTGTTACACCGGAACAGGAGGAGGCCATTCAGCCCGCTCGAGCCTGTTACACAGGAACAGGAGGAGGGCCATTCAGCCCCTTCTCGAGCCTGTTACACAGGAACAGGAGGAGGGCCATTCAGCCCCTTCTCGAGCCTGTTACACAGGAACAGGAGGAGGCCATTCAGCCCCTTCTCGAGCCTGTTACACAGGAACAGGAGGAGTTCCATTCAGCCCCTTCTCGAGCCTGTTACACAGGAACAGGAGGAGGCCCATTCAGCCGCTCGAGCCTTTACACAGGAACAGGAGGAGCCCATTCAGCCCCTTCTCGAGCCTGTTACACAGGAACAGGAGGAGTTCCATTCAGCCCCTTCTCGAGACTGTTACACAGGAACAGGAGGAGGCCCATTCAGCCGCTCGAGCCTGTTACACTGGAACAGGAGGAGGCCCATTCAGCCCCTCGAGCCTGTTACACAGGAACAGGAGGAGGCCCATTCAGCCCCTCCTCGAGCCTGTTACACAGGAACAGGAGGAGGCCCATTCAGGCCTTTCTCGAGCCTGTTACACAGGAACAGGAGGATCCCATTCAGCCCCTTCTCGAGCCTGTTACACAGGAACAGGAGGAGGCCCATTCAGCCCCTTCTCGAGCCTGTTACACAGGAACAGGTGGAGGCTATTCAGCCCCTCGAGCCTGTTACACAGGAACAGGAGGAGGACCATTCAGCCCCTTCTCGAGCCTGGTACACAGGAACAGGATGAGGCCCATTCAGCCCCTTCTCGAGCTTGTTACACAGGAACAGGACGAGGGCCATTCAGCCCCTTCTCGAGCCTGTTACACAGTAACAGGAGGAGGCACATTCAGCCCCTTCTCGAGCCTGTTACACAGGAACAGGAGGAGGCACATTCAGCCCCTTCTCGAGCCTGTTACACAAAACAGGAGGAGCCCATTCAGCCCCTCGAGTCTGTTACACCGGAACAGGAGGAGGCCATTCAGCCCCTTCTCGAGCCTGTTACACAGGAACAGGAGGAGGCCCATTCAGCCCCTTCTCGAGCCTGTTACACAGGAACAGGAGGAGGCCCATTCAGCCCCTTCTCGAGCCTGTAACACAGGAACAGGAGGATCCCATTCAGCCCCTTCTCGAGCCGGTTACACAGGAACAGGAGGAGGCCCATTCAGCCCCTTCTCGAGCCTGTTACACAGGAACAGGAGGAGGGCCATTCAGCCCCTCGAGCCTGTTACACAGGAACAGCAGGAGGCCCATTCAGCACCTCGAGCCTGTTACACAGGAACAGGAGGATCACATTCAGCCCCCTCGACCCTGTTACACAGGAACAGGAGGAGGCCCATTCAGCCCCTCGAGCCTGTTACACAGGAACAGGAGGAGGCCATTCAGTCCCTCTCTAGCCTGTTACACAGGAACAGAAGGAAGCCATTCAGCCCCTCTCGAGCCTGTTACTCAGGAACAGGAGGAGGCCCATTCAGGCCCTCGAGCCTGTTACATAGGAACAGGAGGAGGCCCATTCAGCCCCTTCTTGAGCCTGTTACACAGGAACAGGAGGAGGCCATTCAGCCCCTTCTCGAGCCTGTTACACGGGAACAGGAGGAGCCCCATTCAGCCCCTCGAGCCTGTGACACAGGAACAGGTGGAGGCCCCATTCAGCCCCTTCTCGAGCCTGTTACACAGGAACAGGATGAGGCCGATTCAGCCCCATCTCGAGCCTTTTACACAGTAAAAGGAGGAGAGCCATTCAGCACCTTCTCGAGCCTGTTACTCAGGAACAGGAGGAGGGCCATTCAGCCCCTTGTCGAGCTAGTTACTCAGGAACAGAAGGAGGCCATTCAGCCCCATCTCGAGCCTGTTACTCAGGAACAGGAGGAGGCCATTCAGCCCCTTCTCGAGCCTGTTACACATGAACAGGAAGAGGCCCATTCAGCTCCTTCTCGAGTCTGTTACACAGGAACAGGAGGAGCCCATTCAGGCCCTTCTCGCGCCTGTTGCACAGGAACAGGGGGAGCCCATTCAGCCCCTTCTTGAGCCTGTTACACAGGAACAGGAGGATCCCATTCAGCCCCTTCTCGAGCCTGTTGCACAGGAACAGGAGGAGCCCATTCAGCCCCTTCTCGAGCCTGTTACACAGGAACAGCAGGAGGCCCATTCAGCCCCTTCTCGAGCCTGTTACACAGGAACAGGAGGAGGCCCATTCAGCCCCTTCTCCAGCCTGTTGCACAGGAACAGGAGGATCCCATTCAGCCCCTTCTCGAGCCTGTTACACAGGAACAGGAGGAGGGCCATTCATCCCCTTCTCGAGCCTGTTACACAGGTGCAGGAGGATCCCATTCAGCCCCTTCTCGAGCCTGTTACACAGGAACAGGAGGAGGTCCATTCAGCCCCTTCTCGAGCCTGTTACACAGGAACAGGCGGATCCCATTCAGCCCCTCGAGCCTGTTACAAAGGAACAGGAGGAGGCCCTTCAGCCCCTTCTTGAGCCTGTTACACAGGAACAGGAGGAGGCCCATTCAGCTCCTTCTCGAGCCTGTTGCATAGGAACAGGTGGAGGTCCATTCAGCCCCTTCTCGAGCCTGTTACACAGGAACAGGAGGAATCCCATTCAGCCCCTTCTCGAGCCTCTTACACAGGAACAGGTGGAGGCCATTCAGCCCCTCGAGTCTGTAACACAGGAACAGGAGGATCCCATTCAGCCCCTTCTCGAGCCTGTTACACTGGAACAGGAGGAGGCCCATTCAGCCCCTTCTCGAGTCTGTTACACACGAACAGGAGGAGGCCCATTCAACCCCTTCTCGAGCCTTTTACACAGGAAAAGGAGGAGGCCCATTCAGCCCCTTCTCGAGCCTGTTACACAGGAACAGGAGAGGCCCATTCAGCCCCTTCACGAGCCTGTTACACAGGAACAGGAGGAGGCCCATTCAGCCCCTTCTAGAGCCTGTTACACAGGAACAGGAGGAGGCCCATTCAGCCCCTTCTCGAGCCTGTTACACAGGATCAGGAGGAGGCCCATTCAGCGCCTTCTCGAGCCTGTTACACAGGAACAGGAGGAGGCCATTCAGCCCCTCGAGCCTGTTACACAGGAACAGGAAGAGGGCAAGTCAGCCCCTCGAGCCTGTTACACAGGAACAGGAGGAGGCCCACTCAGCCCCTTCTCGAGCCTGTTACACAGGAACAGGAGAGGCCCATTTAGCCCCTTCTCGAGCCTGTTACACAGGAACAGGAGGAGGCCCATTCAGCCCCTTCTCGAGCCTGTTACACAGGAACAGGAGGAGGCGCATTCAGCCCCTTCTCGAGCCTGTTACACAGGAACAGGAGGATCCCATTCAGCCCCTTCTCGAGCCTGTTACACAGGAACAGGAGGATCCCATTCAGCCCCTCGAGCCTGTTACACAGGAACAGGAGGAGCCCATTCAGCCCCTCGAGCCCGTTACACAGGAACAGGAGGAGGCCCATTCAGCCCCTTCTCGAGCCTGTTACACAGGAACAGGAGGACGCCCATTCAGCCCCTTCTCGAGCCTGTTACACAGGAACAGTTGGAGGCGCATTCAGCCCCTTATCGAGCCTATTACACAGGAACAGGAGGAGGCCATTCAGCCCATTCTCGAGCCTGTTACACAGGAACAGGATGTGGCCCATTCAGCTCCTTCTCGATCCTGTTACACAGGAACAGGAGGATCCCATTCAGCCCCTCGAGCCTGTTACACAGGAACAGGAGGATCCCATTCAGCCCCCTTCTCGAGCCTGTTACAAAGGAACAGGAGGAGGCCCATTCAGCCCCTTCTCGAGCCTGTTACACAGGAACAGGAGGATCCCATTCAGCCCCCTCGATCCTGTTAAACAGGAACAGGAGGAGGCCCATTCAGCCCCTTCTCGAGCCTGTTACACAGGAACAGGAGGAGGCCCATTCAGCCCCTTCTCGAGTCTGTTACACAGGAACAGGAGGAGGCCCATTCAGTCCCTTCTGGATCCAGTTAAACAGGAACAGGAGGAGGCCCATTCAGCCCCTCTTGAGTCTGTTACACAGGATAAGTAGGAGGCCCATTCCGCACCTTCTGGATCCAGTTACACAGGAACAGGAGGAGGCCCATTCATCCCCCTCGAGCCTGTTACACAGGAACAGGAGGAGGCCCATTCCGCCCCTTCTCGAGCCTGTTACACAGGAACAGGAGGAGGCCCATTCAGCGCCTTCTGGATCCAGTTTCAAGGAACAGGAGGAGGGCCATTCAGCCCCTTCTCCAGCCTGTTAAACAGGAACAGGAGGAGGCCCATTCAGCCCCTCTCGAATCTGTTACACAGGAACAGGAGGAGGCCATTCAGCCCCTTCTGGATCCAGTTACACAGGAACAGGAGGAGGCCCATTCATCCCCCTCGAGCCTGTTACACAGGAACACGAGGAGGCCCATTAAGCCCCTTCTCAAGCCAGTTACACAGGAACAGGAGGAGGCCCATTCAGCCCCTTCTCGAGCCTGTTACACAGGAACAGGAGGAGGCCATTCAGCTCCTTCTCGAGCCTGTTACACAGGAACAGGAGGAGCCCATTCAGCCCCTTCTCCAGCCTGTTACACAGGAACAGGTGGAGGCCCATTCAGCCCCTTGAGCCTGTTACACAGGAGCAGGAGGAGGCCCATTCAGCCCCTTCTCGAGCCTGTTACACAGGAACAGGAGGACGCCCATTCAGCCCCTCGAGCCTGTTACACAGGAACAGCAGGAGGCCCATTCAGCCCCTTCTCCAGCCTGTTACACAGGAACAGGAGGAGGCCCATTCAGCCCCTTCTCGAGACTGTTACACGGGAACAGGAGGAGGCCATTCAGCCCTCGATCCTGTTACACAGGAACAGGAGGAGGCCCATTCAGCCCCTTCTCGAGCCTGTTACACAGTAACAGGAGGAGGCCCATTCAGCCCCTCGATCCTGTTACACAGGAACAGGAGGAGGCCCATTCAGCCCCTTCTCGAGCATGTTACACAGGAACAGGAGGAGGTCCATTCAGCCCCTTCTCGAGACTGTTACAAAGGAACAGGAGGAGGCCCATTCAGCCCCTTCTCGAGCCTGTTACACAGGAACAGGAGGAGGCCATTCAGCCCCTTCTCGAGGCTGTTACACAGGAACAGGAGGAGGCCATTCAGCCCCTTCTCGAGCCTGTTACACAGGAACAGGAGGAGGCCCATTCAGCCCCTTCTCCAGCATTTTTCACAGGAACAGGAGGAGGCCCATTCAGCCCCTCTTGAGTCTGTTACACAGGATAAGGAGGAGCCCATTCAGCCCCTCGAGCCTGTTACACAGGAACAGGAGGAGGCCCATTCAGCCCCTTCTGGATCCAGTTACACAGGAACAGGAGAAGGGCCATTCAGCCCCTATTCGAGCCTGTTACACAGGAACAGGAGGAGGCCCATTCAGCCCCTCGAGCCTGTTACACAGGAACAGGAGGAGGGCCATTCAGCCCCTTCTCGAGCCTGTTACACAGGAACAGGAGGATGTCAATTCAGCCCCTTCTCGAGCCCGTTACACAGGAACAGGAGGAGGCCCATTCAGCCCCTTCTTGAGCCTGTTACACAGGAACAGGAGGATCCCATTCAGCCACTTCTCGAGCCTGTTACACAGGAACAGGATGATCCCATTCAGCCCCTTCTCGAGGCTGTTACACAGGAACAGGAGGATCCCATTCAGCCCCTTCTCGAGCCTGTTACACAGGAAGAGGAGGAGGCCCAATCAGCCCCTTCTCGAGCCTGTTACACAGGAACAGGAGGAGGGCCATTCAGCCCCTTCTCGAGCCTGTGACACAGGAACAGGAGGAGGCCCATTCAGACCTTTCTCGAGCCTGTTACACAGGAACAGGAGGAGGCCCATTCAGCCCCTATTCGAGCCTGTTACACAGGAACAGGAGGAGGCCCATTCAGCCCCTTCTCCAGCCTGTTACACAGGAACAGGAGGAGCCCATTCAGCCCCTTCTCGAGCCTGTTACACAGGAACAGGAGGAGGGCCATTCAGCCCCTTCTCGAGCCTGTGACACAGGAACAGGAGGATCTCATTCAGCCCATTCTCGAGACTGTTACACAGGACAGGAGGAGGCCCATTCAGCCCCTTCTCGAGCCTGTTACACAGGAACAGGAGGAGGCCCATTCAGACTCTCGAGCGTGTTACACAGGAACAGGAGGAGCCCATTCAGCCCCTTCTCAATCCTGTTACACAGGAACAGGAGGATCCCATTCAGACCTTCTCGAGCCTGTTACATAGGAACAGGAGGAGGCCCATTTAACCCCTTCTCAAGCCTGTGAGACAGGAACAGGAGGAGGGCCATTCAGCCCCTTCTCGAGCCTGTTACACAGGAACAGGAGGATGTCAATTCAGCCCCTTCTCGAGCCCGTTACACAGGAACAGGAGGAGGCCCATTCAGCCCCTTCTTGAGCCTGTTACACAGGAACAGGAGGATCCCATTCAGCCACTTCTCGAGCCTGTTACACAGGAACAGGATGATCCCATTCAGCCCCTTCTCGAGGCTGTTACACAGGAACAGGAGGATCCCATTCAGCCCCTTCTCGAGCCTGTTACACAGGAACAGGAGGAGGGCCATTCAGCCCCTTCTCGAGCCTGTTACACAGGAACAGGAGGAGGCCCATTCAGCCCCTCGAGCCTGTTACACAGGAACAGAAGGAGGCCCATTCATCCCCTTCTGGATCCAGTTACACAGGAACAGGAGGAGGGCCATTCAGCCCCTTCTCGAGCCTGTTACACAGGAACAGGAGGAGGCTCATTCAGCCCCTTCTCGAGCCTGTTACACAGGAACAGGAGGAGGCCCATTCAGCCCCTCGAGCCTGTTACACAGGAACAGAAGGAGGCTCATTCAGCCCCTTCTGGATCCAGTTACACAGGAACAGGAGGAAGCCCATTCAGCCCCTTCTCGAGCCTGTTACACAGGAACAGGAGGATCCCATTCAGCCCCTTCTCGAGCCTGTTACACAGGAACAGGAGGAGCCCATTCATTCGCTCGAGCCTGTTACACAGGAACAGGAGGAGGTCCATTCAGCCCTTTCTCGAGCCTGTTACACAGGAACAGTTGGAGGCCATTCAGCCCTTTCTCGAGCATGTTACACAGGAACAGGAGGAGGCCCATTCAGCCCCTTCTCGAGCCTGTTACAAAGGAACAGGAGGAGACGCATTCATTCGCTCGAGCCTGTTACACAGGAACAGGAGGAGGCCATTCAGCCCTTTCTCGAGCATGTTACACAGGAACAGGAGGAGGCCCATTCAGCCCCTTCTCGAGCCTGTTACACAGGAACAAGAGGAGGCCCATTCAGCCCCTTCTCGAGCCTGTTACACAGGAACAGGAGGATCCCATTCAGCCCATTCTCGAGCCTGTTACACAGGAACAGGAGGAGGCCCACTCAGCCACTCGAGCCTGTTACAGAAGAACAGGAGGAGGTCCATTCAGCCCCTTCTCGAGCCTGTTACACAGGAACAGGAGGAGGGCCATTCAGCCCCTCGATCCTGTTACACAGGAACAGCATGAGGCCCATTCAGCCCCTTCTCGAGCCTGTTACACAGGAACAGCATGAGGCCCATTCAGCCCCTTCTCGAGCCTGTTACACAGGAACAGGAGGAGGCCCATTCAGCCCCTCAAGCCTCTTACACAGGAACAGGAGGAGGCCCATTCAGCCCCTCGAGCCTGTTACACAGGAACAGGAGGAGGCCATCCAGCCCCTTCTGGATCCAGTTACACAGGAACAGGAGGAGGCCCATTCAGCCCCTTCTCGAGGCTGTTACACAGGAACAGGAGGAGCCCATTCAGCCCCTTCTCGAGCCTGTTACACAGGAACAGGAGGAGGCCCATTCAGCCTCTTCACGAGCCTGTTACACAGGAACAGGAGGAGGCCATTCAGCCCCTCGAGCCTGTTACACAGGAACAGGTGGATTCCATTCAGCCCCTTCTCGAGCCTGTTACACAGGAACAGGAGGAGGCCCATTCAGCCCCTTCTCGAGCCTGTTACACAGGAACAGGAGGAGGCCCATTCAGCCCCTTCTCGATCCTGCTACACAGGAACAGGAGGAGGACCATTCAGCCCCTTCTCGAGCCTGTTGCACAGGAACAGGAGGATCCCATTCAGCCCCTTCTCGAGCCTGTTACACAGGAACAGGAGGAGGCCCATTCAGCCCCTTCTCGATCCTGCTACACAGGAACAGGAGGATCCCATTCAGCCCCTTCTCGAGCCTGTTACACAGGAACAGGAGGAGGTCCATTCAGCATCTCAAGCCTGTTACACAGGAACTGGAGGATCCCATTCAGCCCCTTCTCGAGCCTGTTACACAGGAACAGGAGGATCCCATTCAGCCCCTTCTCGAGCCTGTTACACAGGAACAGGAGGATCCCATTCATCCGCTCGTGCCTGTTACACAGGAACAGGAGGAGGCCCATTCAGCCCCTTCTCCAGCCTGTTACACAGGAACAGGAGGATCCCATTCAGCCCCTTCTCGAGCCTGTTACACAGGAACAGGAGGACGCCCATTCAGCCCCTCGAGCCCGTTACACAGGAATAGGAGGAGGTCCATTCAGCCCCTTCTCAAGCCTGTTACACAGGAACAGGACGAGGTCCATTCAGCCCCTTCTTGAGCCTGTTACACAGGAACAGGAGGATCCCATTCAGCCCCTTCTCGAGCCTGTTACACAGGAACAGGATGATCCCATTCAGCCCCTTCTCGAGCCTGTTACACAGGAACAGGAGGAGGGGCATTCAGCCCCTTCTCGAGCCTGTTACACAAGAACAGGAGGAGGCCCATTCAGCCCCTTCTCGAGCCTGTTGCACAGGAACAGGAGGAGGCCCATTCAGGCCCTCGAGCCTGTTACACAAGAACAGGAGGAGGCCCATTCAGCCCCTTCTGGATCCAGTTACACAGGAACAGGAGGAAGCCCATTCAGCCCCTTCTCGAGCCTGTTACACAGGAACAGGAGGATCCCATTCAGCCCCTTCTCGAGCCTGTTACACAGGAACAGGAGGAGCCCATTCATTCGCTCGAGCCTGTTACACAGGAACAGGAGGAGGTCCATTCAGCCCTTTCTCGAGCCTGTTACACAGGAACAGTTGGAGGCCATTCAGCCCTTTCTCGAGCATGTTACACAGGAACAGGAGGAGGCCCATTCAGCCCCTTCTCGAGCCTGTTACAAAGGAACAGGAGGAGACGCATTCATTCGCTCGAGCCTGTTACACAGGAACAGGAGGAGGCCATTCAGCCCTTTCTCGAGCATGTTACACAGGAACAGGAGGAGGCCCATTCAGCCCCTTCTCGAGCCTGTTACACAGGAACAAGAGGAGGCCCATTCAGCCCCTTCTCGAGCCTGTTACACAGGAACAGGAGGATCCCATTCAGCCCATTCTCGAGCCTGTTACACAGGAACAGGAGGAGGCCCACTCAGCCACTCGAGCCTGTTACAGAAGAACAGGAGGAGGTCCATTCAGCCCCTTCTCGAGCCTGTTACACAGGAACAGGAGGAGGGCCATTCAGCCCCTCGATCCTGTTACACAGGAACAGCATGAGGCCCATTCAGCCCCTTCTCGAGCCTGTTACACAGGAACAGCATGAGGCCCATTCAGCCCCTTCTCGAGCCTGTTACACAGGAACAGGAGGAGGCCCATTCAGCCCCTCAAGCCTCTTACACAGGAACAGGAGGAGGCCCATTCAGCCCCTCGAGCCTGTTACACAGGAACAGGAGGAGGCCATCCAGCCCCTTCTGGATCCAGTTACACAGGAACAGGAGGAGGCCCATTCAGCCCCTTCTCGAGGCTGTTACACAGGAACAGGAGGAGCCCATTCAGCCCCTTCTCGAGCCTGTTACACAGGAACAGGAGGAGGCCCATTCAGCCTCTTCACGAGCCTGTTACACAGGAACAGGAGGAGGCCATTCAGCCCCTCGAGCCTGTTACACAGGAACAGGTGGATTCCATTCAGCCCCTTCTCGAGCCTGTTACACAGGAACAGGAGGAGGCCCATTCAGCCCCTTCTCGAGCCTGTTACACAGGAACAGGAGGAGGCCCATTCAGCCCCTTCTCGATCCTGCTACACAGGAACAGGAGGAGGACCATTCAGCCCCTTCTCGAGCCTGTTGCACAGGAACAGGAGGATCCCATTCAGCCCCTTCTCGAGCCTGTTACACAGGAACAGGAGGAGGCCCATTCAGCCCCTTCTCGATCCTGCTACACAGGAACAGGAGGATCCCATTCAGCCCCTTCTCGAGCCTGTTACACAGGAACAGGAGGAGGTCCATTCAGCATCTCAAGCCTGTTACACAGGAACTGGAGGATCCCATTCAGCCCCTTCTCGAGCCTGTTACACAGGAACAGGAGGATCCCATTCAGCCCCTTCTCGAGCCTGTTACACAGGAACAGGAGGATCCCATTCATCCGCTCGTGCCTGTTACACAGGAACAGGAGGAGGCCCATTCAGCCCCTTCTCCAGCCTGTTACACAGGAACAGGAGGATCCCATTCAGCCCCTTCTCGAGCCTGTTACACAGGAACAGGAGGACGCCCATTCAGCCCCTCGAGCCCGTTACACAGGAATAGGAGGAGGTCCATTCAGCCCCTTCTCAAGCCTGTTACACAGGAACAGGACGAGGTCCATTCAGCCCCTTCTTGAGCCTGTTACACAGGAACAGGAGGATCCCATTCAGCCCCTTCTCGAGCCTGTTACACAGGAACAGGATGATCCCATTCAGCCCCTTCTCGAGCCTGTTACACAGGAACAGGAGGAGGGGCATTCAGCCCCTTCTCGAGCCTGTTACACAAGAACAGGAGGAGGCCCATTCAGCCCCTTCTCGAGCCTGTTGCACAGGAACAGGAGGAGGCCCATTCAGGCCCTCGAGCCTGTTACACAAGAACAGGAGGAGGCCCATTCAGCCCCTTCTCGAGCCTGTTACACAGGAACAGGAGGATCCCATTCAGCCCCTTCTCGAGCCTGTTACACAGGAACAGGATGATCCCATTCAGCCCCTTCTCGAGCCTGTTACACAGGAACAGGAGGAGGGGCATTCAGCCCCTTCTCGAGCCTGTTACACAAGAACAGGAGGAGGCCCATTCAGCCCCTTCTCGAGCCTGTTACACAGGAACAGGAGGAGCCCCATTCAGCCCCTTCTCGAGCCTGTTACACAGGAACAGGAGGAGGCCATTCAGCCCCTTCTCGAGCCTGTTACACAGGAACAGGAGGAGGCCCATTCAGCCCCTTCTCGAGCCTGTTACACAGGAACAGGAGGAGGCCCATTCAGCCCCTCGAGCCTGTTACACAGGAACAGAAGGAGGCCCATTCAGCCCCTTCTGGATCCAGTTACACAGGAAGAGGAGGAGGGCCATTCAGCCCCTTCTCCAGCATGTTTTACAGGAACAGGAGGAGGCCCATTCAGCCCCTTCTCGAGCCTGTTACACAGGAACAGCAGGAGGCCCATTCAGCCACTCGAGCCTGTTACACTGGAACAGGAGGAGGCCATTCAGCCCCTTCTGGATCCAGTTACACAGGAACAGGAGGAGGCCCATTCAGCCACTTCTCGAGCCTGTTACACAGGAACAGGAGGAGGCCATTCAGCCCCTCGATCCTGTTACACAGGTACAGGAGGAGACCCATTCAGCCCCTTCTCGAGCCTGTTACACAGGAACAGGAGGAGACTCATTCAGCCCCTCGAGCCTGTTACACAGGAACAGCATGAGCGCCATTCAGCCCCTTCTCGAGCCTGTTACACAGGAACAGGAGGATCCCATTCAGCCCATTCTCGAGCCTGTTACACAGGAACAGGAGGAGGCCCATTCAGCCCCTCGAGCCTGTTACACAGGAACAGGAGGAGGCCATTCAGCCCCTTCTGGATCCAGTTACACAGGAACAGGAGTTGGCCCATTCAGCCCCTTCTCGAGGCTGTTACACAGGAACAGGAGGAGCCCATTCAGCCCCTTCTGGATCCAGTTACACAGGAACAGGAGGAGCCCATTCAGCCCCTCGAGCCTGTTACACAGGAACAGGAGGAGGCCATTCAGCCCCTTCTGGATCCAGTTACACAGGAACACGAGGAGGCCCTTTCAGCCCCTTCTCGAGACTGTTACACAGGAACAGGAGGAGGCTCATTCAGCCCCTTCTCGAGCCTGTTACACAGGAACAGAAGGAGGCCATTCAGCACCTCGATCCTGTTACACAGTAACAGGAGGAGCCCATTCAGCCCCTTCTCGAGCCTGTTACACAGGAACAGGAGGATCCCATTCAGCCCCTTCTCAAGGCTGTTACACAGGAACAGGAGGAGGCCCATTCAGCCCCTTCTCGAGCCTGTTACACAGGAACAGGAGGAGGCCCATTCAGCCCCTTCTCGTGCCTGTTACACAGGAACAGAAGGAGGACCATTCAGCCCCTTCTCGAGCCTGTTACACAGGAACAGGAGGATCCCATTCAGACCCTTCTCGAGCCTGTTACACAGGAACAGGAGTAGGACCATTCAGCACCTTCTCGAGCCTGTTACACAGGAACAGGCGGATCCCATTCAGCCCCTTCTCGAGCCTGTTACACAGGAACAGGAGGAGGTCCATTCAGCCCCTTCTCGTGCCTGTTACACAGGAACAGGAGGAGGCCCATTCAGCCCCTTCTCGAGCCTGTTACACAGGAACAGGAGGAGGCCATTCAGCCCCTCGAGCCTGTTACACAGGTACAGGTGGATTCCATTCAGCCCCTTCTCGAGCCTGTTACACAGGAACAGGATGAGGCCCTTTCAGCCCCTTCTCGAGACTGTTACACAGGAACAGGAGAAGCCCAATCAGCCCTTTCTCGAGCCTGTTTCACAGGAACAGGAGGAGGACCATTCAGCCCCTTCTCGAGCCTGTTGCACAGGAACAGGAGGATCTCATTCAGCCTCTTCTCGAGCCTGTTGCACAGGAACAGGAGGATCTCATTCAGCCCCTTCTCGAGCCTGTTACACAGGAACAGGAGGAGGTCCATTCAGCCCCTTCTCGAGCCAGTTACACAGGAACAGGAGGAGGCCCATTCAGCCCCTTCTCGAGCCTGTTACGCAGGAACAGGAGGAGGCCCATTCAGCCCCTTCTCGAGCCTGTTACGCAGGAACAGGAGGAGGCCCATTCAGCCCCTTCTCGAGCCTGTTACACAGGAACAGGAGGATCCCATTCATCCGCTCGAGCCTGTTACACAGGACCAGGAGGACGCCCATTCAGCCCCTCGAGCCTGTTACACAGGAACAGGAGGAGGTCCATTCAGCCCCTTCTTGAGCCTGTTACACAGGAACAGGAGGACGCCCATTCAGCCCCTCGAGCCTGTTACACAGGAACAGGAGGATCCCATTCAGCCCCTTCTCGAGCCTGTTACACAGGAACAGGAGGAGGCCCATTCAGCCCCTTCTCGAGCCTGTTACACAGGAACAGAAGGATCCCATTCAGCCCCTTCTCGAGCCTGTTACACAGGAACAGGATGATCCCATTCAGCCCCTTCTCGAGTCTGTTACACAGGAACAGAAGGAGGCACATTCAGCCCCTTCTCGAGCCTGTTACACAGGAACAGGAGGAGGCCCATTCAGCCCCTCGAGCCTGTTACACAGGAACAGGAGGAGGCCCATTCAGCACCTTCTCGAGCCTGTTACACAGGAACAGGAGGAGGCCCATTCAGCCACTCGAGCCTGTTACACAGGAACAGGAGGAGGCCATTCAGCCCCTCTTGAGTCTGTTACACAGGAACAGGAGGAGGCCCATTCAGCCCCTTCTCGAGCCTGTTACACAGGAACAGGAGGAGGCCATTCAGCGCTTTCTCGAGCATGTTACACAGGAACAGGAGGAGGCCCCATTCAGCCCCTTCTCGAGCCTGTTACAAAGAAACAGGAGGAGCCCATTCAGCCCCTTCTCGAGCCTGTTACACAGGAACAGGAGGAGGCCCATTCAGCCCCTTCTCGAGCCTGTTACACAGGAACAGGAGGATCCCATTCAGCCCCTTCTCGAGCCTGTTACACAGGAAGAGGAGGATCCCATTCAGCCCCTTCTCGAGCCTGTTACACAGGAACAGGAGGAGGCCCATTCAGCCCCTTCTCGAGCCTGTTGCACAGGAACAGGAGGAGGCCCATTCAGCCCCTTCTCGAGCCTGTTACACAGGAACAGGAGGAGGTCCATTCAGCCCTTTCTCGAGCCTGTTACACAGGAACAGGTGGAGGCCCATTCAGCCCCTCGAGGCTGTTACACAGGAACAGGAGGAGGGCCATTCAGCCCCTTCTCGAGCCTGTTACACAGGAACAGGAGGATGTCAATTCAGCCCCTTCTCGAGCCCGTTACACAGGAACAGGAGGAGGCCCATTCAGCCCCTTCTTGAGCCTGTTACACAGGAACAGGAGGATCCCATTCAGCCACTTCTCGAGCCTGTTACACAGGAACAGGATGATCCCATTCAGCCCCTTCTCGAGGCTGTTACACAGGAACAGGAGGATCCCATTCAGCCCCTTCTCGAGCCTGTTACACAGGAACAGGAGGAGGGCCATTCAGCCCCTTCTCGAGCCTGTTACACAGGAACAGGAGGAGGCCCATTCAGCCCCTCGAGCCTGTTACACAGGAACAGAAGGAGGCCCATTCATCCCCTTCTGGATCCAGTTACACAGGAACAGGAGGAGGGCCATTCAGCCCCTTCTCGAGCCTGTTACACAGGAACAGGAGGAGGCTCATTCAGCCCCTTCTCGAGCCTGTTACACAGGAACAGGAGGAGGCCCATTCAGCCCCTCGAGCCTGTTACACAGGAACAGAAGGAGGCCCATTCAGCCCCTTCTGGATCCAGTTACACAGGAACAGGAGGAAGCCCATTCAGCCCCTTCTCGAGCCTGTTACACAGGAACAGGAGGATCCCATTCAGCCCCTTCTCGAGCCTGTTACACAGGAACAGGAGGAGCCCATTCATTCGCTCGAGCCTGTTACACAGGAACAGGAGGAGGTCCATTCAGCCCTTTCTCGAGCCTGTTACACAGGAACAGTTGGAGGCCATTCAGCCCTTTCTCGAGCATGTTACACAGGAACAGGAGGAGGCCCATTCAGCCCCTTCTCGAGCCTGTTACAAAGGAACAGGAGGAGACGCATTCATTCGCTCGAGCCTGTTACACAGGAACAGGAGGAGGCCATTCAGCCCTTTCTCGAGCATGTTACACAGGAACAGGAGGAGGCCCATTCAGCCCCTTCTCGAGCCTGTTACACAGGAACAAGAGGAGGCCCATTCAGCCCCTTCTCGAGCCTGTTACACAGGAACAGGAGGAGCCCATTCAGCCACTCGAGCCTGTTACAGAAGAACAGGAGGAGGTCCATTCAGCCCCTTCTCGAGCCTGTTACACAGGAACAGGAGGAGGGCCATTCAGCCCCTCGATCCTGTTACACAGGAACAGCATGAGGCCCATTCAGCCCCTTCTCGAGCCTGTTACACAGGAACAGCATGAGGCCCATTCAGCCCCTTCTCGAGCCTGTTACACAGGAACAGGAGGAGGCCCATTCAGCCCCTCAAGCCTCTTACACAGGAACAGGAGGAGGCCCATTCAGCCCCTCGAGCCTGTTACACAGGAACAGGAGGAGGCCATTCAGCCCCTTCTGGATCCAGTTACACAGGAACAGGAGGAGGCCCATTCAGCCCCTTCTCGAGGCTGTTACACAGGAACAGGAGGAGCCCATTCAGCCCCTTCTCGAGCCTGTTACACAGGAACAGGAGGAGGCCCATTCAGCCTCTTCACGAGCCTGTTACACAGGAACAGGAGGAGGCCATTCAGCCCCTCGAGCCTGTTACACAGGAACAGGTGGATTCCATTCAGCCCCTTCTCGAGCCTGTTACACAGGAACAGGAGGAGGCCCATTCAGCCCCTTCTCGAGCCTGTTACACAGGAACAGGAGGAGGCCCATTCAGCCCCTTCTCGATCCTGCTACACAGGAACAGGAGGATCCCATTCAGCCCCTTCTCGAGCCTGTTACACAGGAACAGGAGGAGGCCCATTCAGCCCCTTCTCGATCCTGCTACACAGGAACAGGAGGATCCCATTCAGCCCCTTCTCGAGCCTGTTACACAGGAACAGGAGGAGGTCCATTCAGCATCTCAAGCCTGTTACACAGGAACTGGAGGATCCCATTCAGCCCCTTCTCGAGCCTGTTACACAGGAACAGGAGGATCCCATTCAGCCCCTTCTCGAGCCTGTTACACAGGAACAGGAGGATCCCATTCATCCGCTCGTGCCTGTTACACAGGAACAGGAGGAGGCCCATTCAGCCCCTTCTCCAGCCTGTTACACAGGAACAGGAGGATCCCATTCAGCCCCTTCTCGAGCCTGTTACACAGGAACAGGAGGACGCCCATTCAGCCCCTCGAGCCCGTTACACAGGAATAGGAGGAGGTCCATTCAGCCCCTTCTCAAGCCTGTTACACAGGAACAGGACGAGGTCCATTCAGCCCCTTCTTGAGCCTGTTACACAGGAACAGGAGGATCCCATTCAGCCCCTTCTCGAGCCTGTTACACAGGAACAGGATGATCCCATTCAGCCCCTTCTCGAGCCTGTTACACAGGAACAGGAGGAGGGGCATTCAGCCCCTTCTCGAGCCTGTTACACAAGAACAGGAGGAGGCCCATTCAGCCCCTTCTCGAGCCTGTTGCACAGGAACAGGAGGAGGCCCATTCAGGCCCTCGAGCCTGTTACACAAGAACAGGAGGAGGCCCATTCAGCCCCTTCTCGAGCCTGTTACACAGGAACAGGAGGAGCCCCATTCAGCCCCTTCTCGAACCTGTTACACAGGAACAGGAGGAGGCCATTCAGCCCCTTCTCGAGCCTGTTACACAGGAACAGGAGGAGGCCCATTCAGCCCCTTCTCGAGCCTGTTACACAGGAACAGGAGGAGGCCCATTCAGCCCCTCGAGCCTGTTACACAGGAACAGAAGGAGGCCCATTCAGCCCCTTCTGGATCCAGTTACACAGGAAGAGGAGGAGGGCCATTCAGCCCCTTCTCCAGCATGTTTTACAGGAACAGGAGGAGGCCCATTCATCCCCCTCGAGCCTGTTACACAGGAACAGGAGGAGACCCATTCAGCCCCTTCTCGAACCTGTTACACAGGAACACGAGGAGACGCATTCATTCGCTCGAGTCTGTTACACAGGAACAGGAGGAGGCCCATTCAGCCCCTTCTCGAGCCTGTTACACAGGAACAGGAGGAGGTCCATTCTGCCCCTTCTCGAGCCTGTTACACAGGAACAGGAGGAGGCCCATTCATCCCCCTCGAGCCTGTTACACAGGAACAGGAGGATCCCATTCAGCCCCTTCTCGAGCCTGTTACACAGGAACAGGCGGAGGCCCATTCATCCCCCTCGAGCCTGTTACACAGGAACAGGAGGATCCCATTCAGCCCCTTCTCGAGCCTGTTACACAGGAACAGGAGGAGGCCCATTCAGCCCCTTCTCGAGCCTGTTACACAGGAACAGGAGGAGGCCAATTCAGCCCCTTCTCGAGTCTGTTGCACAGGAACAGGAGGAGGTCCATTCAGCCCCTTCTCGAGCCTGGTACACAGGATCAGGTGGAGGCACATTCAGCCACTCGAGCCTGTTACAGAAGAACAGGAGGAGGCCCATTCAGCCCCTTCTCGAGCCTGTTACACAGGAACAGGAGGAGGCCATTCAGCCCCTCGAGCCTATTACACAGGAACAGGTGGATTCCATTCAGCCCCTTCTCGAGCCTGTTACACAGGAACAGGATGAGGCCCATTCAGCCCCTTCTCGAGCCTGTTTCACAGGAACAGGAGGAGGACCATTCAGCCCCTTCTCGAGCCTGTTGCACAGGAACAGGAGGATCCCATTCAGCCCCTTCTCGAGCCTGTTACACAGGAACAGGAGGAGGCCATCCAGTCCCTCTTGAGTCTGTTACACAGGAACAGGAGGAGGCCCATTCAGCCCCTTCTGGATCCAGTTACACAGTAACAGGAGGCGGCCCATTCATCCCCCTCGAGCCTGTTACACAGGAACAGGAGGATCCCATTCAGCCCCTTCTCGAGCCTGTTACACAGGAACAGGAGGAGGCCATTCAGCCCGTTCTCGAGCATGTTACACAGGAACAGGAGGAGGCCCCATTCAGCCCCTTCTCGAGCCTGTTACACAGGAACAGGAGGAGCCCATTCAGCCCCTTCTCGAGCCTGTTACACAGGAACAGGAGGAGGCCCATTCAGCCCGTTCTCGAGCCTGTTACACAGGAACAGGAGGATCCCATTCAGCCCCTTCTCGAGCCTGTTGCACAGGAACAGGAGGAGGCCCATTCAGCCCCTTCTCGAGCCTGTTACACAGGAACAGGAGGAGGTCCATTCAGCCCCTTCTCGAGCCTGTTACACAGGAACAGGAGGAGGCCCATTCAGCCCCTTCTCGAGCCTGTTACACAGGAACAGGAGAATCCCATTCAGCCCATTCTCGAGCCTGTTACACAGGAACAGCAGGAGGCCCATTCAGCCACTCGAGCCTGTTACACAGGAACAGGAGGAGGCCATTCAGCCCCTTCTGGATCCAGTTACACAGGAACAGGAGGAGGCCCATTCAGCCCCTTCTCGAGCCTGTTACACAGGAACAGGAGGAGGCCATTCAGCCCCTCGATCCTGTTACACAGGTACAGGAGGAGACCCATTCAGCCCCTTCTCGAGCCTGTTACACAGGAACAGGAGGAGACTCATTCAGCCCCTCGAGCCTGTTACACAGGAACAGCATGAGCGCCATTCAGCCCCTTCTCGAGCCTGTTACACAGGAACAGGAGGATCCCATTCAGCCCATTCTCGAGCCTGTTACACAGGAACAGGAGGAGGCCCATTCAGCCCCTCGAGCCTGTTACACAGGAACAGGAGGAGGCCATTCAGCCCCTTCTGGATCCAGTTACACAGGAACAGGAGTTGGCCCATTCAGCCCCTTCTCGAGGCTGTTACACAGGAACAGGAGGAGCCCATTCAGCCCCTTCTGGATCCAGTTACACAGGAACAGGAGGAGCCCATTCAGCCCCTCGAGCCTGTTACACAGGAACAGGAGGAGGCCATTCAGCCCCTTCTGGATCCAGTTACACAGGAACACGAGGAGGCCCTTTCAGCCCCTTCTCGAGACTGTTACACAGGAACAGGAGGAGGCTCATTCAGCCCCTTCTCGAGCCTGTTACACAGGAACAGAAGGAGGCCATTCAGCACCTCGATCCTGTTACACAGTAACAGGAGGAGCCCATTCAGCCCCTTCTCGAGCCTGTTACACAGGAACAGGAGGATCCCATTCAGCCCCTTCTCAAGGCTGTTACACAGGAACAGGAGGAGGCCCATTCAGCCCCTTCTCGAGCCTGTTACACAGGAACAGGAGGAGGCCCATTCAGCCCCTTCTCGTGCCTGTTACACAGGAACAGAAGGAGGACCATTCAGCCCCTTCTCGAGCCTGTTACACAGGAACAGGAGGATCCCATTCAGACCCTTCTCGAGCCTGTTACACAGGAACAGGAGTAGGACCATTCAGCACCTTCTCGAGCCTGTTACACAGGAACAGGCGGATCCCATTCAGCCCCTTCTCGAGCCTGTTACACAGGAACAGGAGGAGGTCCATTCAGCCCCTTCTCGTGCCTGTTACACAGGAACAGGAGGAGGCCCATTCAGCCCCTTCTCGAGCCTGTTACACAGGAACAGGAGGAGGCCATTCAGCCCCTCGAGCCTGTTACACAGGTACAGGTGGATTCCATTCAGCCCCTTCTCGAGCCTGTTACACAGGAACAGGATGAGGCCCATTCAGCCCCTTCTCGATCCTGTTACACAGTAACAGGAGGAGGCCCATTCAGCCCCTTCTCGAGCCTGTTACACAGGAACAGGAGAAGCCCAATCAGCCCTTTCTCGAGCCTGTTTCACAGGAACAGGAGGAGGACCATTCAGCCCCTTCTCGAGCCTGTTGCACAGGAACAGGAGGATCTCATTCAGCCCCTTCTCGAGCCTGTTGCACAGGAACAGGAGGATCTCATTCAGCCCCTTCTCGAGCCTGTTACACAGGAACAGGAGGAGGTCCATTCAGCCCCTTCTCGAGCCAGTTACACAGGAACAGGAGGAGGCCCATTCAGCCCCTTCTCGAGCCTGTTACGCAGGAACAGGAGGAGGCCCATTCAGCCCCTTCTCGAGCCTGTTACGCAGGAACAGGAGGAGGCCCATTCAGCCCCTTCTCGAGCCTGTTACACAGGAACAGGAGGATCCCATTCATCCGCTCGAGCCTGTTACACAGGAACAGGAGGACGCCCATTCAGCCCCTCGAGCCTGTTACACAGGAACAGGAGGAGGTCCATTCAGCCCCTTCTTGAGCCTGTTACACAGGAACAGGAGGACGCCCATTCAGCCCCTCGAGCCTGTTACACAGGAACAGGAGGATCCCATTCAGCCCCTTCTCGAGCCTGTTACACAGGAACAGGAGGAGGCCCATTCAGCCCCTTCTCGAGCCTGTTACACAGGAACAGAAGGATCCCATTCAGCCCCTTCTCGAGCCTGTTACACAGGAACAGGATGATCCCATTCAGCCCCTTCTCGAGTCTGTTACACAGGAACAGAAGGAGGCCCATTCAGCCCCTTCTCGAGCCTGTTACACAGGAACAGGAGGAGGCCCATTCAGCCCCTCGAGCCTGTTACACAGGAACAGGAGGAGGCCCATTCAGCACCTTCTCGAGCCTGTTACACAGGAACAGGAGGAGGCCCATTCAGCCACTCGAGCCTGTTACACAGGAACAGGAGGAGGCCATTCAGCCCCTCTTGAGTCTGTTACACAGGAACAGGAGGAGGCCCATTCAGCCCCTTCTCGAGCCTGTTACACAGGAACAGGAGGAGGCCATTCAGCGCTTTCTCGAGCATGTTACACAGGAACAGGAGGAGGCCCCATTCAGCCCCTTCTCGAGCCTGTTACAAAGAAACAGGAGGAGCCCATTCAGCCCCTTCTCGAGCCTGTTACACAGGAACAGGAGGAGGCCCATTCAGCCCCTTCTCGAGCCTGTTACACAGGAACAGGAGGATCCCATTCAGCCCCTTCTCGAGCCTGTTACACAGGAACAGGAGGATCCCATTCAGCCCCTTCTCGAGCCTGTTACACAGGAACAGGAGGAGGCCCATTCAGCCCCTTCTCGAGCCTGTTGCACAGGAACAGGAGGAGGCCCATTCAGCCCCTTCTCGAGCCTGTTACACAGGAACAGGAGGAGGTCCATTCAGCCCTTTCTCGAGCCTGTTACACAGGAACAGGAGGAGGCCCATTCAGCCCCTCGAGGCTGTTACACAGGAACAGGAGGAGGCCCATTCAGCCCCTTCTCGAGCCTGTTACACAGGAACAGTAGGAGGCCATTCAGCCCCTCGATCCTGTTACACAGGTACAGGAGGAGACCCATTCAGCCCCTTCTCGAGCCTGTTACACAGGAACAGGAGGAGACTCATTCAGCCCCTCGAGCCTGTTACACAGGAACAGCATGAGGCCCATTCAGCCCCTTCTCGAGCCTGTTACACAGGAACAGGAGGATCCCTTTCAGCCCATTCTCGAGCCTGTTACACAGGAACAGGAGGAGGCCCATTCAACCCCTCAAGCCTGTTACACAGGAACAGGAGGAGGCCCATTCAGCCCCTCGAGCCTGTTACACAGGAACAGGAGGAGGCCATTCAGCCCCTTCTGGATCCAGTTACACAGGAACAGGAGTTGGCCCATTCAGCCCCTTCTCGAGCCTGTTACACAGGAACAGGAGGAGCCTATTCAGCCCCTTCTCGAGCCTGTTACACAAGAACAGGAGGAGGTCCATTCAGCCCCTTCTTGAGCCTGTTACACAGGAACAGGAGGAGGCCCATTCAGCCCCTTCTCGAGCCTGTTACACAGGAACAGGAGGAGGTCCATTCAGTCCCTCGAGCCTGTTACAAAGGAAGAGGAGGAGGTCCATTCAGCCCCTTCTCGAGCCTGTTACACAGGAACAGGATGAGGCCCATTCAGCCCCTTCTCCAGCCTGTTACACAGGAAAAGGAGGAGGGCCATTCAGCCCCTTCTCGAGCCTGTTACACAGGAACAGGAGGAGCCCATTCAGCCCCTTCTCGAGCCTGTTAAACAGGAACAGGAGGAGCCCCATTCAGCCACCTACTCGAGCCTGTTACTCAGGAACAGGAGGAGCCCATTCAGCCCCTCGAGCCTGTAACACAGGAACAGGAAGTGGACCATTCAGCCCCTTCTCGAACCTGTTACACAGGAACAGGAGGAGGCCCATTCAGCCCCTCGAGCCTATTACACAGGAACAGGAGGAGGACCATTCAGCCCCTTCTCGAGCCTGTTACACAGGAACAGGAGGAGCCCATTCAGCCCCTTGAGCCTATTACACAGGAACAGGAGGAGGACCATTCAGCCCCTTCTCGAGCCTGTTACACAGGAACAGGAGGAGGCCCATTCAGCCCCTCGAGCCTATTACACAGGAACAGGAGGAGGACCATTCAGCCCCTTCTCGAGCCTGTTACACAGGAACAGGAGGAGGTCCATTCAGCCCCTTCTCGAGCCTGTTACACAGGAACAGGAGGAGGTCCATTCAGCCCCTTCTGGAGCCTGTTGCACAGGAACAGGAGGATCCCATTCAGCCCCTCGAGCCTGTTACACAGGAACAGGAGGAGGTCCATTCAGCCCCTTCTCGAGCCTGTTACACAGGAACAGGAGGAGGCCCATTCAGTCCCTTCTCGAGCCTGTTACACAGGAACAGGAGGAGGCCATTCAGCCCCTCGAGCCTGTTACACAGGAACAGGAGGATTCCATTCAGCCCCTCGAGCCTGTTACACAGGAACAGGAGGATTCCATTCAGCCCCTCGAGCCTGTTACACAGGAACAGGAGGAGGTCCATTCAGCCCCTTCTCGAGCCTGTTACACAGGAACAGGAGGAGGCCCATTCAGCACCTCGAGCCTGTTACACAGGAACAGGAGGAGGTCCATTCAGCCCCTTCTCGAGCCTGTTACACAGGAACAGGAGGAGGTCCATTCAGCCCCTTCTCGAGCCTGTTACAGAGGAACAGGAGGATCCCATTCAGCCCCTCGAGGCTGTTACACAGGAACCGGAGGATCCCATTCAGCCCCTCGAGCCTGTAACACAGGAACAGGAGGAGGCCCATTCAGCCCCTTCTCGAGCCTGTTACACAGGAACAGGAGGAGGCCCATTCAGCACCTCGAGCCTGTTACACAGGAACAGGAGGACGTCCATTCAGCCCCTTCACGAGCCTGTTACACAGGAACAGGAGGAGGTCCATTCAGCCCCTTCTCGAGCCTGTTACACAGGAACAGGAGGAGGCCCATTCAGCACCTCGAGCCTGTTACACAAGAACAGGAGGAGGCCCATTCAGCCCCTTCTCGAGCCTGTTACACAGGAACAGGAGGAGTCCATTCAGCCCCTCGAGCCTGTTACACAGGAACAGGAGGATTCCATTCAGCCCCTTCTCGAGCCTGTTACACAGGAACAGGAGGAGGTCCATTCAGCCCCTTCTCGTGCCTGTTACACAGGAACAGGAGGAGGCCCATTCAGCCCCTTCTCGAGCCTGTTACACAGGAACAGGAGGAGGCCATTCAGCCCCTCGAGCCTGTTACACAGGAACAGGTGGATTCCATTCAGCCCCTTCTCGAGCCTGTTACACAGGAACAGGATGAGGCCCATTCAGCCCCTTCTCGAGCCTGTTACACAGGAACAGGAGGAGGCCCATTCAGCCCCTTCTCGAGACTGTTACACAGGAACAGGAGGAGGACCATTCAGCCCCTTCTCGAGCCTGTTACATAGGAACAGGAGGAGTGCCATTCAGCCCCTTCTCGATTCTGTTACACAGGAACAGGAGGAGGCCCATTCAGCCCCTCGAGCCTGTTACACAGGAACAGGAGGATGCCCATTCAGACTCTCGAGCCTGTTACACAGGAACAGGAGGTTGCCTATTCAGACTCTCGATCCTGTTACACAGGAACAGGAGGAGGCCCCATTCAGCCACTCGAGCCTGTTACACAGGAACAGGAGGAGGCCCATTCAGCCCCCTCTCGAGCCTGTTACACAGGAACAGGAGGAGGCCCATTCCGCCCCTTCTCGAGCCTTTTCCACAGGAACAGGAGATGGCCATTCAGTCCCTCGAGCCTGTTACACAGGAACAGGAGGAGGCCCCATTCACACCCTCGAGTCTGTTACACAGGAACAGGAGGATGCCCATTCAGCCCCTTCTCGAGCCTGTTACACAGGAACAGGAGGAGGCCCATTCAGCCCCTTCTCGAGCCTGTTACACAGGAACAGGAGGAGGCCCATTCAGCCCCTTCACGAGCCTGTTACACAGGAACAGGAGGAGGCCATTCAGCCCCTTCTCGAGCCTGTTACACAGGAACAGGAGGAGGCCCATTCAGCCCCTTCACGAGCCTGTTGCACAGGAACAGGTGGAGGCGCATTCAGCCCATCGAGCCTGTTACACAGGAACAGGAGGAGGCCCATTCAGCCCCTTCTCGAGTCTGTTACACAGGAACAAGAGGAGTCCATTCAGACCCTCGAGCCTGTTACACAGGAACAGGAGGAGGCCCATTCAGCCCCTTCTCGAGCCTGTTACACAGGAACAGGACGAGGGCCATTCAGCCCCTCGAGCCTGTTACACAGGAACAGGAGGAGCTCATTCAGCCCCTTCTCGAGCCTGTTACACAGGAACAGGATGCGGCCCATTCAGCCCCTTCTCGAGCCTGTTACACAGGAACAGGAGTAGTCCATTCAGCCCCTTCTCGAGCCTGTTACACAGGAACAGGAGGAGCCCATTCAGCCACTTCTCCAGCCTGTTACACAGGAACAGAAGGAGGCCCATTCAGCCCCTTCTCGAGCCTGTTACACAGGAACAGGTGGAGGGCCATTCCGCCCCTCGAGCCTGTTACACAGGAACAGGAGGAGGCCCATTCAGCCCATTCTGGAGCCTGTTACACAGGAACAGGAGGAGGCCCTTTCAACACCTTCTCCATCCTGTTACACAGGAACAGGAGGAGGGCCATTCAGCCCATTCTGGAGCCTGTTACACAGGAACAGGAGGAGGCCATTCAGCCCCTTCTCCAGCCTGTTACACAGGAACAGGAGGAGGGCCATTCAGCCCCTTCTCGAGCCTGTTACACAGGAACAGGAGGCGCCCATTCAGACTCTCGAGCCTGTTACACAGGAACAGGAGGAGGCCATTCAGCCCCTTCTCAAGCTTGTTACACAGGAACAGGAGGAGGGCCATTCAGCCCCTTCTCGAGCCTGTTACACAGGAACAGGAGGAGGCCCATTCAGCCCCTTCTCAAGCTTGTTACACAGGAACAGGAGGAGGCCCATTCAGCCCCTCGAGCCTGTTACCCAGGAACAGGAGGAGGTCCATTCAGCCACTTCACGAGCCTGTTACACAGGAACAGGAGGAGGCCCATTCAGCCCCTTCTTCAGCCTGTTACACAGGAAGAGGAGGAGGCCCATTCAGCCCCACGAGCCTGTTACACAGGAACAGGAGGAGGGCAATTCAGCCCCTCGAGCCTGTTACACAGGAACAGGAGGAGGCCCATTCAGCCCCTTGTCGAGGCTGTTACACAGGAACAGGAGGATCCCATTAAGCCCCTTCTCGAGCCTGTTACACAGGAACAGGAGGAGGCCCATTCATCCCATTCTGGAGCCTGTTACACAGGAACAGGAGGAGGCCATTCAGCCCCTTCTCCTGCCTGTTACACAGGTACAGGTGGAGGACCATTCAGCCCCTTCTCGAGCCTGTTCCACAGGAACAGGAGGATTGCCATTCAGCCCCTTTTCGTTCCTGTTACAAAGGAACAGGAGGAGGTCCATTCAGCCCCTTCTTTAGCGTGTTACACAGGAACAGGACGAGGATCCCATTCAGTCTCTCGCGCTTGTTACACAGGAACAGGAGGATCCCATTCAGCCCTTCTCGAGACTGTTGCACAGGAACAGGAGGAGGCCCCATTCAGCCCCTTCTCGAGCCTGTTACACAGGAACAGGAGGAGGCCCATTCAGACCCTTCTCGAGCCTGTTACACAGGAACAGGAGGAGGGCCATTCAGCCCATCGAGCCTGTTACACAGGAACAGGAGGAGGCCATTCAGCCCCTTCTCGAGCCTGTAACACAGGAACAGGAGGAGGTCCATTCAGCCCCTCGACCCTGTTACACAGGAACAGGAGGAGGCGAATTCAGCCCCTTTAGCCTGTTACACAGGAACAGGAGGAGGCCATTCAGCCCCTTCTCGAGCCTGTTACACAGGAACAGGAGGATCCCATTCAGCCCCTTCTCGAGCCTGTTACACAGGCACAGAAGGAGGTGAATTCAGCCCCTCGAGCCTGTTACACAGGAACAGGAAGAGTCCCATTCAGCACCTCGAGCCTGTTACACGGGAACAGGAGGAGGGCCATTCAGCCCATCGAGCCTGTTACACAGGAACAGGAGGAGGCCATTCAGCCCCTTCTCGAGCCTGTTACACAGGAACGGGAGGAGGCCCATTCAGCCCCTTCTCGAGCCTGTTACACAGGAACAGGAGGAGGTCAATTCAGCCCCTTCTCGAGCCTGTTACACAGGATCAGGAGGAGGCCCTTTCAGCCCCTTCTCGAGCCTGTTACACAGGAACAGGAGGAGGCCCATTCAGCCCCTTCTCGAGCCTGTTACACAGGAACAGGAGGAGGTCCATTCAGTCCCTCGAGCCTGTTACAAAGGAAGAGGAGGAGATCCATTCAGCCCCTTCTTGAGCCTGTTACACAGGAACAGGAGGAGGCCCATTCAGCCCCTTCTCCAGCCTGTTACACAGGAACAGGAGGAGGGCCATTCAGCCCCTTCTCGAGCCTGTTACACAGGAACAGGAGGAGCCCATTCAGCCCCTTCTCGAGCCTGTTAAACAGGAACAGGAGGAGCCCCATTCAGCCACCTACTCGAGCCTGTTACACAGGAACAGGAGGATCCCATTCAGCCCTTCGAGCCTGTTACACAGGAACAGGAGGAGGCCCATTCAGCTCCTCGAGCCTGTTACAAAGGAACAGGAGGAGGACCATTCAGCCCCTTCTCGAGCCTGTTACACAGGAACAGGAGGAGCCCATTCAGCCCCTCGAGCCTGTAACACAGGAACAGGAAGAGGACCATTCAGCCCCTTCTCGAACCTGTTACACAGGAACAGGAGGAGGCCCATTCAGCCCCTCGAGCCTATTACACAGGAACAGGAGGAGGACCATTCAGCCCCTTCTCGAGCCTGTTACACAGGAACAGGAGGAGCCCATTCAGCCCCTCGAGCCTATTACACAGGAACAGGAGGAGGACCATTCAGCCCCTTCTCGAGCCTGTTACACAGGAACAGGAGGAGGCCCATTCAGCCCCTCGAGCCTATTACACAGGAACAGGAGGAGGACCATTCAGCCCCTTCTCGAGCCTGTTACACAGGAACAGGAGGAGGTCCATTCAGCCCCTTCTCGAGCCTGTTACACAGGAACAGGAGGAGGTCCATTCAGCCCCTTCTGGAGCCTGTTGCACAGGAACAGGAGGATCCCATTCAGCCCCTCGAGCCTGTTACACAGGAACAGGAGGAGGTCCATTCAGCCCCTTCTCGAGCCTGTTACACAGGAACAGGAGGAGGCCCATTCAGTCCCTTCTCGAGCCTGTTACACAGGAACAGGAGGAGGCCATTCAGCCCCTCGAGCCTGTTACACAGGAACAGGAGGATTCCATTCAGCCCCTCGAGCCTGTTACACAGGAACAGGAGGATTCCATTCAGCCCCTCGAGCCTGTTACACAGGAACAGGAGGAGGTCCTTCAGCCCCTTCTCGAGCCTGTTACACAGGAACAGGAGGAGGCCCATTCAGCACCTCGAGCCTGTTACACAGGAACAGGAGGAGGTCCATTCAGCCCCTTCTCGAGCCTGTTACACAGCAACAGGAGGAGGTCCATTCAGCCCCTTCTCGAGCCTGTTACAGAGGAACAGGAGGATCCCATTCAGCCCCTCGAGCCTGTTACACAGGAACAGGAGGATCCCATTCAGCCCCTCGAGCCTGTTACACAGGAACAGGAGGAGGCCCATTCAGCCCCTTCTCGAGCCTGTTACACAGGAACAGGAGGAGGCCCATTCAGCACCTCGAGCCTGTTACACAGGAACAGGAGGAGGTCCATTCAGCCCCTTCTCGAGCCTGTTACACAGGAACAGGAGGAGGTCCATTCAGCCCCTTCTCGAGCCTGTTACACAGGAACAGGAGGAGGCCCATTCAGCACCTCGAGCCTGTTACACAAGAACAGGAGGAGGCCCATTCAGCCCCTTCTCGAGCCTGTTACACAGGAACAGGAGGAGGCCATTCAGCCCCTCGAGCCTGTTACACAGGAAAAGGAGGATTCCATTCAGCCCCTTCTCGTGCCTGTTACACAGGAACAGGAGGAGGTCCATTCAGCCCCTTCTCGTGCCTGTTACACAGGCACAGTAGGAGGCCCATTCAGCCCCTTCTCGAGCCTGTTACACAGGAACAGGAGGAGGCCATTCAGCCCCCTTCTCGAGCCTGTTACACAGGAACAGGAGGAGGCCATTCAGCCCCTCGAGCCTGTTACACAGGAACAGGTGGATTCCATTCAGCCCCTTCTCGAGACTGTTACACAGGAACAGGATGAGGCCCATTCAGCCCCTTCTCGAGCCTGTTACACAGGAACAGGAGGAGGCCCATTCAGCCCCTTCTCGAGACTGTTACACAGGAACAGGAGGAGGACCATTCAGCCCCTTCTCGAGCCTGTTACATAGGAACAGGAGGAGGGCCATTCAGCCCCTTCTCGATTCTGTTGCACAGGAACAAGATGAGGCCCATTCAGCCCCTCCAGCCTGTTACACAGGAACAGGAGGAGGCCCATTCAGACTCTCGAGCCTGTTACACAGGAACAGGAGGTTGCCTATTCAGACTCTCGATCCTGTTACACAGGAACAGGAGGAGTCCCATTCAGCCCCTTCTCGAGCCTGTTACACAGGAACAGGAGGAGGCCCCATTCAGCCACTCGAGCCTGTTACACAGGAACAGGATGAGGCCCATTCAGCCCCTTCTCGACCCTGTTACACAGGAACAGGAGGATCCCATTCAGCCCCTTCTCGAGACTGTTACACAGGAACAGGAGGAGGACCATTCAGCCCCTTCTCGAGCCTGTTACATAGGAACAGGAGGAGGGCCATTCAGCCCCTTCTCGATTCTGTTACACAGGAACAGGAGGAGGCCCATTCAGCCCCTCGAGCCTGTTACACAGGAACAGGAGGATGCCCATTCAGACTCTCGAGCCTGTTACACAGGAACAGGAGGTTGCCTATTCAGACTCTCGATCCTGTTACACAGGAACAGGAGGAGTCCCATTCAGCCCCCTTCTCGAGCCAGTTACACAGGAACAGGAGGAGGCCCCATTCAGCCACTCGAGCCTGTTACACAGGAACAGGAGGAGGCCCATTCAGCCCCCTCTCGAGCCTGTTACACAGGAACAGGAGGAGGCCCATTCCGCCCCTCTCGAGCCTGTTCCACAGGAACAGGAGGAGGCCATTCAGTCCCTCGAGCCTGTTACACAGGAACAGGAGGAGGCCCCATTCACACCCTCGAGTCTGTTACACAGGAACAGGAGGATGCCCATTCAGCCCCTTCTCGAGCCTGTTACACAGGAACAGGAGGAGGCCCATTCAGCCCCTTCTCGAGCCTGTTACACAGGAACAGGAGGAGGCCCATTCAGCCCCTTCACGAGCCTGTTACACAGGAACAGGAGGAGGCCATTCAGCCCCTTCTCGAGCCTGTTACACAGGAACAGGAGGAGGCCCATTCAGCCCCTTCACGAGCCTGTTGCACAGGAACAGGTGGAGGCGCATTCAGCCCATCGAGCCTGTTGCACAGGAACAGGAGGAGGCCCATTCAGCCCCTTCTCGAGTCTGTTACACAGGAACAAGAGGAGTCCATTCAGACCCTCGAGCCTGTTACACAGGAACAGGAGGAGGCCCATTCAGTCCCTTCTCGAGCCTGTTACACAGGAACAGGACGAGGGCCATTCAGCCCCTCGAGCCTGTTACACAGGAACAAGAGGAGCCCATTCAGCCCCTTCTCAAGCCTGTTACACAGGAACAGGAGTAGTCCATTCAGCCCCTTCTCGAGCCTGTTACACAGGAACAGGAGGAGCCCATTCAGCCAATTCTCCAGCCTGTTACACAGGAACAGAAGGAGTCCCATTCAGCCCCACGAGCCTGTTACACAGGAACAGGAGGAGGGCCATTCTGCCCCTCGAGCCTGTTACACAGGAACAGGAGGAGGCCCATTCGGCCCATTCTGGAGCCTGTTACACAGGAACATGAGGAGGCCCTTTTAGCCCCTTCTCCATCCTGTTACACAGGAACAGGAGGAGGGCCATTCAGCCCATTCTGGAGCATGTTACACAGGAACAGGAGGAGGCCATTCAGCCCCTTCTCCAGCCTGTTACACAGGAACAGGAGGAGGGCCATTCAGCCCCTTCTCGAGCCTGTTACACAGGAACAGGAGGAGCCCATTCAGACTCTCGAGCCTGTTACACAGGAACAGGAGGAGGCCATTCAGCCCCTTCTCAAGCTTTTTACACAGGAACAGGAGGAGGGCCATTCAGCCCCTTCTCGAACCTGTTACACAGGAACAGGAGGAGGCCCATTCAGCCCCTTCTCAAGCTTGTTACACAGGAACAGGAGGAGGCCCATTCAGCCCCTCGAGCCTGTTACCCAGGAACAGGAGGAGGTCCATTCAGCCACTTCACGAGCCTGTTACACAGGAACAGGAGGAGGCCCATTCAGCCCCACGAGCCTGTTACACAGGAACAGGAGGAGGGCAATTCAGCCCCTCGAGCCTGTTACACAGGAACAGGAGGAGGCCCATTCAGCCCCTTGTCGAGGCTGTTACACAGGAACAGGAGGATCCCATTAAGCCCCTTCTCGAGCCTGTTACACAGGAACAGGAGGAGGCCCATTCATCCCATTCTGGAGCCTGTTACACAGGAACAGGAGGAGGCCGTTCAGCCCCTTCTCCTGCCTGTTACACAGGTACAGGTGGAGGGCCATTCAGCCCCTTCTCGAGCCTGTTCCACAGGAACAGGAGGATTGCCATTCAGCCCCTTTTCGTGCCTGTTACAAAGGAACAGGAGGAGGTCCATTCAGCCCCTTCTCGAGCCTGTTACACAGGAACAGGACGAGGATCCCATTCAGTCTCTCGCGCTTGTTACACAGGAACAGGAGGATCCCATTCAGCCCCTTCTCGAGCCTGTTACACAGGAACAGGAGGAGGCCCATTCAGACCCTTCTCGAGCCTGTTACACAGGAACAGGAGGAGGGCCATTCAGCCCATCGAGCCTGTTACACAGGAACAGGAGGAGGCCATTCAGCCCCTTCTCGAGCCTGTAACACAGGAACAGGAGGAGGTCCATTCAGCCCCTCGACCCTGTTACACAGGAACAGGAGGAGGCGAATTCAGCCCCTTTAGCCTGTTACACAGGAACAGGAGGAGGCCATTCAGCCCCTTCTCGAGCCTGTTACACAGGAACAGGAGGATCCCCCTTCTCGAGCCTGTTACACAGG